>JAJOOF010006804.1:0-24255 GCA_029582545.1 Solanum lignicaule | reverse complement strand
GGCTTATTTCAGACATAGTTAGATTCAACTTAGTATTGAGTTAATATCTTCTTTGTATTAAACTCATCAGTTTTCATTTATCTCAGTTATAGTATATGAGTATTCCCCATCCTTTCATATTATTTATGATTTAGCTTCCGCATCAGTTTATTATCTTTAGTATGCTCATGAGCATGCCAGCAGGGTTAGCTTGGGATCACTTGTGATCCTAGGTCCCGTGTTCGCGTCTCGGGGGTAGCTCGGAGTGTGACACTCAAAAGATTGAACGGGTTAGGAATTGGGTTAGGCCTAGCTCTGTGACGAAGGTTAGGAGTTTTTTTGGGACTCTCTAGCTATTATCGTCGATTTGTTAAGATTTTTACTTCAATTGCTACTCACTTGACCAATTTGACAAAAAAGGAGATACCATTTGAATGGACTGAAAAATGTGAGTAGAGCTTTCAAAAGCTCAAGACTCTTTTGAGCACCGCACCTATCCTAGCATTACCGGTGGAAGGTAAGGATTTTATAGTTTATTGTGATGATTCTCATTCTGGATTTGGCACTGTGTTAATACCTGATAAGAATGTTATAGCCTATGTGTCGCACCAATTGAAGGTGCATGAGAGAAATTATCCAACCTATGATTTGGAGTTAGCGGCACTAGTATTCGCTCTTAAGATCTAGAGGCATTATCTTTTTGGTGTTAAGTTTGAAGTGTTTACTGATTAACGTAATTTGCAGCATATGTTCACTCAAAAGGATTTGAATTTGAGACAGCTAAGATGGATGGAGTTACTCAAAGATTATGATGTGACCATTCAAAACCATTCGGGTAAGGCTAATGTTGTGGCAGACGCTTTCAGTCGAAAAATGGTAAGTATGGGTAGCTTAGTTTACTTGAGTGTAACCAAGCGACCTTTGGCCAAAGAAATTCAAACCTTAGAGTCTAAGTTCATGCAGTTGGGCATCTCTGAAAGAGGCGGGGTGTTAGCTAGCATTGAAGTTAAGGCCACATTCATTGAGGAGATCAAGGACAAACAATTTGAGGATGAAAATTTAAATGAACTCAAGGAAAAAATGGTGAATGGTAAGGCACCAGAGGCCACTCTTGATGTGAATGATGTACTCATGTTAAAGGGAGGATTTTTGTTCCTCGAGTTGATGGCTTGATTCAAAAATTGCTAGCAGAATCTCATGGTTCGCGATATTCTATTCATCCGAGTGTGACCAAGATATATAGAGATCTGAAACGAATTTATTGGTGGTCGGGCATGAAGAAAGACATAGGGGAGTTTGTGGCGAAGTGTCAAAATTGCCAACAAGTGAAATATGAGTATCAAAGGCCTGCATGTTTACTTCAAAAAATGTCAATACCGGAATGGAAGTGGGAAATAATAGCTATGGATTTTGTTGTTGGTCTTCCCAAGACTTTGGGGAAATATGATTTTGTTTGGGTAGTGGTTGATAGATTGACTAAGTCAGCCCATTTTATTTCGGTAAGAACAGATTATAACACTGAAAAATTGGCTAAGGTGTATGTGAAAGAGATAGTGAGGTTGCATAGGGTGCTCCTTTCTATCATCTCAGATCGTGGTACCCAATTCACTTCCAAGTTTTGGAGGAAATTGCATGATGAATTGGGCACACAACTCACTTTTAGTACAACTTTGCATCCACAGACGGATGGACAATCTGAGAGGACTATTCAAGTATTGGAAGACATGTTGAGGGCATGTGCGATTGATTTTGGAGGGCATTTGGATAAATTCATGCCTTTGTGTGAGTTCTCCTATAATAATAGTTATCACTCCAGCATTGACATGACACCATTTGAGAGATTATATGGGAGGGGATGTAGGTCACCCATAGGTTGGTTTGAGGCTGGAGATGTGAAACCTTTGGGGGTTGATTTAGTGAAGGATGCTCAAGATAAGGTGAGGAGTATTCAAGCAAAACTTCTAGGAGCCCAGAGTATACAAAAGAAGTGCGGATCATAAGGTAAGAGACATGGAATTTCTGACTGGTGAGAACGTTTTTCTTAAGGTATCACCCATAAAAGGGGTGATGAGATTTGGTAAGATGGGAAAGTTAAGTCCGCGATATAGTGGTCCCTTTGAGGTTCTTGAATGTGTAGGGCCGGTGGCATATAGATTGGCTCTAACCCATAATCTATTCGGTGTTGATCTGGTATTTCATGTGTCTATGTTGAAGAGATATCGTGGTGACGGATATTATATCATTAAGTGGGACTCAATTTTGCTACACAAAGACCTCCAATATGAGGAGGAACCGATTGCTATTCTTGATCGTGATATGTGTAAGTTGAGGACCAAGGAGATTAAGTCCGTGAAAGTTCAATGGAATCATCCCCTTCCTATTTTTCTTGGTTATCATTTTGGGTTGCATTGTCTAGCTTTTCTTGTACTTTTACTGTAGTATTTTGAATGCTAACGTTTTATGATCAATTAATGTTTTTTCCTGTGTTTACTGGCTTCTCTTATTACTTTATGCATTTCTACACATGCTCAGTGTTACTCAAGTGGCCATTAATTTTCTTAAACTGCATACTGCAAAAGGGGGAAGATTATGCTATGGTTATGAGGGATCAGTAAGTTGTAAGAAATTACCTAGTCATGTTGAGAAGGGGAAGATGTTGAGCAAGTTTATCATCATGAAAAGGGGGAGGGGAATGTTATTCCAAATTTACAGTAAAGTTTCAATGATTTAATAAACTATGAGATCTGATAGGGGATCGATCCCATGAGAGATTGAGAGTTAAGTTACGTGAAAAGGAAAGTTGTAAAAAGCTGCAACCACTACCACTACTACAATGGCATTTTTCTAAGGTTTTTGTCCATCCTATAAAAGCTTTTTACAAATGTCAAAACCTTAGTTTTTAAATTCTATGAGAATCACACAGGAAAGTCATTCTCTTAAGAAATATTTCTCATATGCAGCAAGAGACTTGATAGAGTTATATTTTGTTCTTAGTTGTTATTTGAGAACATAGTTTTGTGCTAAGTCAATGTAATATCTATTCCAGAGTTATAAAGGAATTAGATCAGTTTGAGTCTTTCTTCATTATTCTGAGTTGTAGCTAGAGCTAGGCTATGTTGTGGTCTTGATTTCTATATCGAGTGAGTAGTTGGTGTTGTGGGAAATACAAGTATTGCTCTGCTTTATGTAATAGAGTTGTTACAGAGAAGGAGAAGGGATTAATAGTTTAATTCCTATGTTGCAAGAGTTTTTAATATGAATCTTAGCTCTTTGAATTTAATTGAGTTGTGTTGAAATTCCGAGAGACATGTCATGGTTTTCTCCTTCCTTGAGTAAGAGGGTATCCAAATTAACTCTTTTTGTTCCTATTTTAAGCTTTTAATTTACACACTCTTTTATTGAGTCAAGAGACCTGATCCATTGACTAGTAGTGGACCCATGTATCTCATTAATATCGTTTACGTATTGGAAAATGTTGAACGATAGGGTAGAGTTCACGATACACAAAAAATAACTTTCTAAAGCATGTATTATTGCAAGTGTGTGACAAAAGCTTACCATCAATAAGGGAAACAACCCTGGTATTTACATAAAGTAGAAAAACAACACATATGTTTATGTAAAAACTCCTATAAAATAATACCAATCTCTTGAAAATCGTGGCGGAACAGGTTTCGACAGATAGTAGAATAAATATGCCACCTCAAGTAAAGTTTTTCTTACTATATTCCATGTAGGATTTGACCCCAAACCATTGGATTACTATATTTGATTGCGATCACTTGCACTAATTATAAGGTTTGCTTAAAGTATGTCGAATTTTGGCATTATTATCAAGGAATAAGATTGTGAAAATAACTTTGCTTTACTTTATATCTGTAATGACCCAGTCGGTTATTTTTTATTTTTCCATGGAAATTACCATTTTTCCCTTTGTTGACACCAAATTTTGACCCTCCACAATATAAATTAATCACCGAGCTTCTTAAATTCCAAACGATTTGAAATAAATAGTATTTATAAAGTTCAAATATTTTTCAAGTTACTTTTAATTAATTTTATCATTTTTAAGTAACATATATGTTTTATATAATTAGTATATTTTATAAACATTTCGAAACTCATCTAAAAAGATTTTAATTTTAGCAAGTATTTTATTAAATTAGTTTAGTTTAAATTATGCTTATATTTTTGAGTTATTAGTTTATAATTAAGTTAATTATTTTTATTTTGTTAAAATTAAGAAGCTCGTTAATTAATTAATATTAATTCGTATTACTTAGGTTTAGCCGAATTTGTCAATATAACTCAATTTGGCTATTTTTTAATTTCCAAGATCTAGCCACTCTTTAAACCTCACCTTCAACCAATCTTAAGACCAATTTTGGCCCAAAGAGACAACCCATTCCTTTATTTTCAGCAAAAAAATAAAATCAATCAACTCCAATTAATCCCAGCCCACTTCTGGCCCATTCATTTAGAAAACCCCATTACAACAACAACAATACAATACATAGCAGCGTACAAACCCACTAAAAAACAGTACCACTGACCCTACCCTTGTTCATCTTCTTCGCGATCGAAACTAAGAAATTCTAGAAACCAACAACCTATCAACCTCGAAACCAGCCTAGTCCAGCTGTGAATCGCGTCCAGCAGCCCAGAAAATTGACTCGTAGCGCGCGTCCTTCGCCTTCTCTCCCTTATCCAGTCGTACAGAAATATTGGAGAATATCCAGGTGTCAAAATCTTGGTGCTTCTTCATCCTTGCTCGAGAATCAAGCGTCTCCCTTCATTTATCCGTTTCCCCCCTTTTCAATTCCAATCTCCCCTCTATATAAACCTCTCTCCAGTCTTCAATTAGGTGGGGACGATGATACACATTATTAAAGCAAAAATCGAGGCAGAAATACTATTATTGTTAACCTATCAATTTTTTCTTTCAGACACTCTTTCCGTAAGTTTTCTTCGAAGCTTTGCCGGAATCACTTGGAATTCCTTTGGAGAAGTAGAAGTTGCTGCTTTCTCGTTCGTTTCATCCGGTTCGATGCCCGGAAGAAGGTAATGCTCCCTCCTTTATAATAGTCCTCATCGCCTCTTCTTCTGAATAAAAAAATTGATATTATTTGATATCAGAAAAGCCTTGTGATGTAACTGGTTCGTTGTTAAGTGCTGAGTTAGTGTTATTTTGGTATGGTGTATTTATTCTTAATCAATTTTAGTGATTCGATCTTAAGGTCGAGTTAATCCTGTTTTATACATTTATCACTGTTGCTTCCATGTTTATTTGTTAAAATTGCCGTGGTTATTTTGTTTCGCGTACACTCGTTTTGATGCTGTCAAATCTGCATTTTCTTGTTTTAGTTGTCTCTTAGCGTTAAAAAGCTCGTTCATCTTGCTACTGCAATGTTGATTCAGAATCTTGAAGATGGCTAGTATAGAGATTAAATGTTGTTATATCTACTGTTCATTAGATGCAACAACTCGTTCTACTCTTTTCCAGTTTTCGTGATTGTCCTGTTCCCGTATGTATTTACAAAGCATGAGTTGTGTTCTTTTTTCCTTTTATAATGGCTTCTGTTGATTGAGTCTCATTTCACAAGATTATAGTCTTAAAGTTTGAGTATTAATGCGTTCTTGTTTATTCTTAAGGACATGCCTCAGTGTATGAAAATTGTGTTAAAGTTACCATAAAAAATGGTTTGTTGCTTGCACCCTGTCCCTTCTCTTCATGTGAAGTTGGAAAAAATGCTAATACCCCTCTCTCATCCATGTCTAAAAATTCTTCAATCAGTAGCATTATTTTGTTAATTTGGTTTGCTGATTGATTCATGTGTAAAGTGCTCAAGTTATTGTATTGATGCATAGGTTTATCACTGCCATATTATGGTTCATATTACATTTTTAGCTTTAATGATATCAACTTCAATGGTCTGCTCCACTTTTGATTGATAATTGTTTCCTTATCATTGCCTTTGTCTAAGTAAGTAGGCCTAAATCCACTCCATTTAATCACTGTTAGTTTTACTATTTAGTTATCACTACCATTTGGTGTTTCATCTTATTATGTGAAGTTAGTTAATTTAAGTGAAAGTTCTTTAAGTATTGTATGCATTCCTTTGTCATATTTGGATAACATTGGCAGTGAACTAATCACATGGCTATTTTGTCTTATTTCTTTTTCATGTGTCTTGGTTGTATTATATAGGTTTAAAGTATGCTCCATTACTAATTTCTATCTTATTTTGTTCTTTTCTTTGTGTAAACCGGCTCCTCCCGAGTCCTTGGAGACTTTTTTCCTTGCATTCCGTTGATTGGGCCTTAGAAGCTGATTCTATTTTTTTATCTAGTCAACCAATTCTTGAAATGATGAAAAGGGCCGGAGAGTGATACAGGGGCAGAAACATTGAATTTTAGGTGTCCGGAAAGCCCAAAGAAGGGGTTGTATACACTGATATACCCGTTGTTTACATTGGTATACAGTCAAAAATACAATATACAGGTTTAAACGTGGAAGTATAAGGTGTAAAAATGCAGAAAATACAATGTCCGAATAAAAATACAGGTTGGGGAGTTTGAGAATCAGTTGTATACATGGTGTATACATCAATATACACTTCATGTATATCATGACAAATGAGAAGGAAAAAAGGGGCCAAAATCCCAAGGAAATTACAGCAGGTCCAAGTAGCAGGAAAAAATGGGCCAAAGCCCAATGAGACAACCAACAACTATTTTGGATTAAAATGGGCCAAAACCCATAATTTTGGTTTTCTTTAGACTTTAGGACAGGTGGGCCAAAATGCCATTTTAATTGGATTTGGGACAAAAATCTAAGTCTAATTGTTTCTTTTCCCTCTATTATTATTTATATTGTATTGTTTGACTAACTTTGTTTATTTTATGGTTTAGTTTAATTAAATTCCCAAAGATAGCCATTTCACTTTTTTCTATCATATTCAAATTAAAATATTTATATTTTATACTTAACTTTATTTTAATTTTAGTCTTGTCACTTAAATTATTTCCCTTTAGAAAATTCCCCTTAAGATAATTAAATGATAATGAAAAATATTAATAATAATAATAATAATAAAATGAGTCTTTTATTTAGTTATTATTTTCTCAAAATTAGTCAAAGTCATTTTAGTCAAATCGTCGGTCAACCGCAAGTTAGCGGACATTCCGAGTGTCTAACACCTTCTCGGAATGTACACTTAACTCGAACCCTTTTTGTTTCAATTGATTTTTATCTATTTGAGTCTTTTGAAAAAATAAGTTTTCTTAATTTCTTTAAAAAAATTAAGTGGCGACTCTTTCTTTTGAAAATCGATTTCTCTTCAAAACATAAGTAAAGTCAATTTTTCAAAACAAGTCCATTTTTACTTTTTCAAGTAAAACAGAATGGCGACTCTGTTAGGGATTTAATTAAGTTGTAACCATTAGATTTGACTATTTGATTAATTGTTATTAATTGCTGAATTGTTTATCTGTACTTGATGTGTTTAAATTGTTATAACTGTCAATGCATTTACGACATTTTCTGTTGTATGTATAGTATATTAAGGACGGTTTCTGCATAATCGCAACCGGACTTTTTATTCTCGACTCTTTTCTAGAATGATCGGCAATTTATTGGTATGTCATGCGTACAATGGTTGTCGTGAGTTCCAGCCTAAGTTGTCCACTTGGGGTACCGGTCTTTCAAAAGCCACTCTTAGTCAACTAGAGTAGAACGAAACCAAATCCTGATTTTAGCGCATTTTGAACTAAGTTGACCCAACACCCAAGGCGTATTGGGCCCATTAGAAGCCCACCTTGTGTCTATTTGACCCATTTGTCAATTAAAAGACAATCATACTTCTGTGCTTAAATTTGAAGGATGTATACGTTGTTTTGCAAACCATTGTCTCTTGAGGTTGGGAGTTTAATAGTTTGTTCGAGTCGAAGAAGGATCAAGTTATCATTTCATCCAAAAGTGTGGACATTCGGAGATGACAAGAGATAAAAAAGAAGGGCCGTCCATGAAAGCATAATTTAGGATTGTACTCCTGCATGGGATTGCCCATTTTTATCCGTTTTCCCTATTATGTATCCCCTTTCAGTTTTATTCTTAAATTTTGTATAAATTTGGGTTTCGAGACAAAGGAATGTTTCAAACGACGTTTTACATTCTTCAAATCGTTAGGCCTACCCTTGGCACAAAACGGTCACATATCTATTTAGAACGCACAATAATTGTTTATGTGATTATTTTGCTTTATTTGGAGATATGCTCACTCTTGTTCGAAATTGTTTAGAATCCCTAAGCACAAATATCAAGTCACTATCGAAAGTGCATCCAAATATTCTTCGAGTCTTTAGTTTCCCGAAAAAATTTGAACTATCAGAAAAAGATTCATCGTCTCAAATTGAATGAAATTCAAGTTGGTCAAACTACGTAGGACCTGAATTTTCCTCCGTGAGATACGTAGGCAGCCTTTCAACGCTCGGTCCCCATTTTTGAAAAAAATTATCTTTTCCAACTCTTACAGGGAGATTGAAATTTCATCTCAACCGAAAATCAGAAGTACTACGAAGAAAGATAAAAAGGGATTTTGACTCAATGCAAGTCAACGTTCCTGATTCACTAATTCCAAAATCAAATAGATAAATTTCTGTCTGTTTAGTCATCTCCAATAGACGTGAGCTAATTTATCTTCAAATGAAGTGACTCTTCTGTACTTACAACTTTGTGTGTGATATCTTGTATTACCTATTACCTACACAAACTAACAAATTCGCCTTCTGAGGTATTTTTCTTTTTCAGGTACTCAAAACTGATATGTGTTGAGAAAATGGCTGAACACCCATACTTCACAAGGTCTAAAGACTCAAAGATTCCTTCTCTGACCAATGTTTGTCCAAAGGCAAAGAGAAAATGGCTGAAAGTGTTGAGAATACTGATTTGAATGAAAAAATTATGAATGACCCCATTATTGCTGAATAGAACAAGTTGATTGCACAATTGTTCCAACAGATTGCTGAAATGAGGGCTGAAATGTATAAGACCCGAGATTTGACGAATCTGGCTATTTTTTCCAACACTCCTACTCCAGACGACAGAAGGCCTTCACTCCATTTTCCTACTTCGGATCCAACATCTAACCATTTCCCAAACAATTCATCCACCGCTACGAATACAAAACCTCCCATCATCGACTTAACCACCCTTAACCCACATCATGCTAGCTCCTCACACCAAAAGTTACCTACTCCTCAAAATCCAAATACCAACATTTTCTAGAATTTTCCTTCGGTCTATCAAACCCCTACTCAAATTGTCCAAAATCCACCTACCACTCAACCCATTTCTCTAAAAACTGCTTGTCATATTTCAATATCGCTAGAATCATACCCTTCATTTACCACACATTTTGAACTCGATTATTATGAAAAGAAGGAGAAGGAGTGAAAGGTCAAGGTTTGGCAAGGCATCAGAGAGGAATTCATGAATGCAATGAAAGACTTTCAATACACCCCATACATTGTGGGGTTGAATTATGAAGATTTGTATCGCCATCCACATTTGGACCTTCCAGAAGGTTTTAAAGTACCAAAATTTGACATTTTTAGTGGAGTTGAAAATCCATTGACTCATTTGAGGGCATATTGTGATCAAATTATTGGAGTAGGGAAAAATGAAGCTTTGTTGATGCGAATCTTTAGTCGAAGTCTAAAAGGAGAAGCATTGAAATGGTTTATTTCTAAAGAAATCAAGCAGTGGCAAAGTTGGAACACTTTGGCTAAAGACTTCATTGAAAGGTTTGGTTACAATGTAGAATTCATTCCTGATCGATACTCTTCGGAGAGAATCAAACAGAATTCTACTGAAAGCTATCGAGCATATGCCTACCATTGGAGAAAAGAGGCTGCAAGGGTTAGCCCTCCCATGACCGAGAAAGAGATTATTGAAGTCTTTGTGTGCATTCAAGAGCCGGAGTACTACAATAGGATGTTGTTCATTTTACGAGGACAGTTCAGTGAGATAGTCAAAATTGGTGAAGCTATTGAAGACGATCTCAAGACCGGAAAAATCATCTGAATGACTCCCCAAGATGAATCCTTGGGACCATTGAGGAGGAAGAGGGAAGATGTTTCCTTTATCTCATTTGAATCAAGCCAACAATCAAAGAGGCATGTTGGTCTCAAAGTTCGAAAGTCTTTACCATCCAAAATCTACCCTTTAGCTCCACCAAATCCTTACCCCATCAAACCAAATTATCGAACTCCACAACCAAATCATCCAAATTACCAAGCTCCATTGCCAAATTACCCAAATGCTTAATCAAGTTATCAAGTCTCATTGTCAAATTATCGAAATGCCCCTCTTAGCTACCAAACACCACAATATCCAAATTTCCAAATGCCAGTTCTTACTCGCCAAAATCCTCCAAGTTACTGCCAAGTACCTCCATCTTCACGAAATAATTACAACCTTTCTTGTCGGGAGTTTTTGAAGAAACCTTCTCGAGTCTTTGCTCCTTTGGTTGAAAGTCGAACAAAACTTTTTGAGAGATTGCAAGTAGCTAGTCTAATACGAACAATTGATCCAAAAAATGTCAATGTCAATTCTAGACTTTACAGGCCCGATCTTCATTGTGCTTACCATTCAGGAGGTGCTAGACATACCACTGAGGATTGCATAAACTTGAAGCATAAAATTCAAGACTTGATTGATCAAAGAATTGTCACTCTTCAAACTGTCACTTCCAATGCCAATGGTGATTCACTGTGGAATCGTGAAGGATTCACTATTAATATGATTGACCCAAAGTCTCAAGCACCTCCTTGTCAAAATGCCCCAGATTATCATCAAATGTCTCCCCCTCAACAAGGCAATTACGATCCTCGTCCAAGGTTTGAGAAAAAGTCCGCTAGAAATTTCACTCCGCTCATTGAAAGCCGAACAAAGTTATTCGAGCGATTGACTGCGGCAGGTTTTATGCATCCAGTTGGGCCCAAGCCTATTGACACCAGCTCTAGATTTCACAAACCGGATCAAAGATGTGCATATAATTCCAATGATGTTGGACATGACATTGAAGACTGTATTAACCTGAAGCACAAGATTCAGGATTTGATCGACCAGAATGTGGTCAGGACCACTGCACCCAACGTCTACAGTAATCCTCTGTCGAACTATGAATGTGTCACTATCAATATGATAGAAACGGAGGATGAGTGGTGCATGGTAAAGGCGATAGTCCCGATTGCTCATGACAACCTTGAGAAAGTTATAGCTTCTCCAAGCATAAGTGAGAAACTCAATTTTATGATCATGACACCACATCAAGCTTTGGCTTCTGTGTCAAGAGGAGGTCAAAACAAGAAGGGGATTAATCATGTTCCACAAACGTCTGTGCCTCATTTATGCCAGTCCTTTCTGGTAGGGGAATATGCCAATGATGACAGTTTTAGAGAAGGAATTGGGGATCTTTTTAAAGAAGGTGATGCTACGCCCAAGAAGATGACCGAGACCCCAAATATACGAGATGCCGAACGAATGGAGCAAGTTCTTAATTGGACTTCCACTCCGTTCTTGATTCCTCGTTCATCTTGATTAACAAAGATGAATCTTATGTTATTTCTAAAATTGGGGGTAGTCCGAATGAGGCCCGGAACCCACCTTTTGTGTTATTTTACCTAATTTTGTTTTGCATTCCCTCGTAATATTTTGAAAAAAGTCAAAATGGCTAATGGTCATAGCCAAAGTTCGTATTTCCTTGTTTTCAATGAAAGCATCTTCTATTGCAAAAAAATATTTTTCTTGCTTTAATTTTTTCTATCTAACAGTCTTTGTTTTTAGTTTCAGTAAAAATAATTTTTTAAACCTGTTAATATCATGTCATGTCACAAGCTGAATGAACAAAATGAGGTAGATGAAGATGAGTTTGAACAGTATGACGAGGAGATCATGATATTTGAACACCTTGTCAAATATCTGAAACAGTTCGAGACTCAGGACAAGTTGAATCTGGATGAGACAGAAACTGTAAATCTAGACAAGGATGACTATGTCAAAGAAGTCAGAATCAGGGTCCATCGGAGAGAAGCTTGGAAAAGAGAACCAGTTCACTTAGAAAATACATCAATGCATTTGTTTGATCACATGGCGTGGTTGAACATAGACATTTATCTGAAGTTGTCAATCGACACAGATACTATCAAGAGCAGTTATATTTGGAGATTTAGAGTTTCTTTTATTTCTTTCCGTGTAATTGCATCGTTTGTTTGTAATCGTTTTACATTTTGTAGTTATTATTATCTCTGTTATTTGAACTACGTTCAACCTGAATTCTCAAGAATGAGATACGTAGGCGGCCTATGCTAGCTTCGGTCATTTCCTTATTAAAAATTTTTATTTCTGTTAATCCTTGATTGGGGAACTACGTTTGACCTGATTCCTGACTCAACAAGATACGTAGGCGCCACAACGGCTCGGTCATATCTCCTGTAAGATTTCTATTTTCCTTTACAATAGAAACTGGGACAGAATTTTTGAGAGGGACTCAAAAATTCTCAAGAAGTAGATCTCTCCAACTAGTCAAAACTGAAGATACATTGAGAATCGCAATTGGGATAATTTTTGAGAAGCTCTCAAAAATCCTGCGATTCATTTATCGACAGTTCAAGTTATGCTAAGGCATTTAACTGGGACATAAATTTTTGAGGATGACATCAAAAATTTCATCATGTCTTCATTAGAGATTTAAGACAGCTATGAATAACTCAAGCATGATCAGGATTTCAGAAGTAACTTCAAGTGGTGTCCAACATTGTTTTAAGATCAGAAGTCAACTTCAACAATCTTTCACATTTGAAGAGTCAGATCACCCAAACTTCAACAGTCTTCAGAATCTTTCCAATAAGTTGTTTGATAGATCAACTCCAAATTTTTTCATCAAGCTTGACGTGATATGATACTTGACAATGACCTTTTTTAATTATAACTTTTTGAAAACTTTCTTCTTAAAGCTTTTATCTATATGTTTCAAATATTTTTGCGTAAAGTGTTTTGTCTTGTCTATCGAGAAGAAAGAGATGGGAGCGATCAACTGAAGATAGCAAGAAAAGGAGCAAGTGCTTGAATAATTCAACACAGATCAATATGTTTTTAAAACTAACAATTTTTCTGTGGATGCAGGAAAGTCATTGAAGTTTTTTAGAAGAAAAAAGAAACAGTTCAGAATATTAGCAACAACACCTCGTTCAAATTTCCAGTAAAGCATGAGTCAACATCAAGAACATTTGAAGAATATTGACAAATCACATCGATATCCGACGCGGTAATGTTAATTACCAGAGGGACATTTTTACAGTATTATCAAATGAGATAGTACCACCACCCAAATGGACATCAACATCATCCTACCAATGGATCATCAATGAAGAATCATCATCCTATTAATGGAGCATCAATGTCATCACCCAGAGGGACATCAACATCATTCTACCAATGGATCATCAATGAAGAATCATAATCCTATCAATAGAGAATCAACGTCATCACCCAGAGGGACATCAACATCATCTTATCAATGGATCGTCAATGAAGAATCATCATCCTATCAATGGAGCATCAACGTCATCACCCAAAGTGACATCAACATCATCCTACCAATGGATCATCAACATCCGAGTATGTAGAAACATTATCCTACCAATGGATCATCATCATTCTATCAACGAAGCATAGTTATCCATATCATATCAAGTCATCATCTATTGCGTTAAAATCGATGGAGGCTGACATCAGAACATTTATGAAAAAAAAAACATGTGTCGAATACGGTAAAACATATCACTTCTCTATTTAAAATACAGTTTATGCTAACAAGTTTATTTCATTCTCTGTCAAGAGGATCCAAGAGGATGAATTCTCAAATCACACCACAGGTGCGGAAGATATCAACAAGGATGCAGCATAACGTGAAACTTTTTCTTAGCGCGAGTGAATGAGCTAATTATTGAGCCATCCACCTCATTACAGTTGGATATTTATCGACCCATCCACTTTGTTATAGTTGGATAATCATCGAGCCATCCACCTCGTTACAGTTGGATAATCATCGAGTCATCCACCTCGTTACAATTGGATATTCATTGAGCCATCCACCTTGTTACAGTTGGATAATCATCGAGCCATCCAACTAGTTACCGTTGGAAAGTCATTGAGCCATCCACCACGTTACGGTTGGATATTTACCGAGCCATCCACCTCGTTACAGTTGGATATTTATCGAGTCATCCACCTCGTTACAGTTGGACTATTATCGAGTCATCCACCTCGTTATAGTTGGATAATCATCGAGCCATCCACCTCGTTACAGTTGGATAATCATCGAGCCATCCAGCTCGTTACAGTTGGATAATCATCGAGCTATCCACCTCATTACAGTTGGATATTCATTGAGCCATCCACCTTGTTATAGTTGGATAATCCTCGAGCCATCCAGCCAGTTACAATTGGAAAGTCATCGAGCCATCCACCTCATTATAGTTGGATAATCATCAAGCCATCCACCTCGTTACAGTTGGATAATCATCGAGCCATCCACCTCGTTACAGTTGGAATATTATTAAGCCATCCACCTCGTTACAGTTGGATAATCATCGAGCCATCCACCTTGTTACAGTTCGAATATTATCGAGCATCCACCTCATTACAGTTGGATAATCATCAAGCCATCCACCTCGTTACAATTGGATAATTATTGAGTCATTCACCTCGTTACAGTTGGAATATTATTGAGCCATCCACCTCGTTACAATTGGATAATCATCGAGCTATCCACCTGGTTACAATTGGACATTCATCGAGTCATCCACCCCATTACAGTTGGATAATCATTGAGCCATCCACCTCATTACAATTGGATTATTGTTCGACCATCTAGCTCGTTGCAGAGATCACCAGAGTTTTCCATGCAGAAAACAAGCAATGACATATCCAAATCCTCAGCAAATCATTAGTTGTAATGGACATATTGTATTTGAAAGCGGTATCCATTATCTTTTACTCTCAATACTTCTTTATTTTCTCATCTAGTTGAAAATATGTTTATGCCTATCCATTAAGATACACTAATTTGTTACATGAATGATCTTTCTTTATTTTTTGCCTCAAACCTCTAGCTAAAGCGACACTATGTCTACTAATTATTTTACTTTGAGTGTGCAGACACATACTGAACATACTTATGTGACATCTTTCACAGCAAGAGTAACTGAAATGCATCGTAAGAGATGCTACCAATTTTTTTAATTACAGTTTCTACTAACAAGTTTATTTCAGTCTTTGTCGAGAGCATCCAAGAGGATGAATTCTCAACCACAGGTGCGGACGACATCAACAAGGATGCAGCAAAACATGGAACCTTTTCTTAGCAGCGAACTGGGACATAGTCCAAAGAGAAGTATCAAACTCTTAGGACGTGAGCTGAGGAGCGACTTCCACCACAATCAAACCACACCCCTATCAGAAGGCATGTGGGTTTTTCTTGGAGTTTTTCATATTCAAGTTTCTCATCCAGAAAATTTTGGTTTTCACCGGGAGCAACTTTCCAATTCGAGTGACAATACACCAAGAGTTTTGGAAATTATGTCCGTGTAAATTCTTACTTATGGGTGCGAAGTGCACCACATTCATGGATTAGAGGTTGCAAACCTCTTTTCATACTCTCTTGTCACTTTTTCAGAGCCAAATGTTATCTTTGCATAAGAGATTTCCTTTTCAACCGATCCAGTCGAACTACAAATAGCCTGATTCCCAATGTTGAGGGATATGTAGGTGAGCCCAATGTTGAAAACTCGGCTATATTTCGACCTCCTCTCTCAAATCTTATTCCCTAGCATTCCGGTCTCTTCATAATTCAATATTTGGATAACTTTTGAATTCTTTCAAAATCGTGATTCAAATCAAGCATATCGAACTACACGTGGCCTGAATTATCATTTAGCATGAGATATGTAGGAAACCTGAATACAGGGGTTCGGCTATAATTCCAAAAGTCCATACCAAAATCCCTTTTCTAAAGAGATGGATATGTGGTCGGTCAAAATTGGATTTGTAAATTTCATTTTCCTCAAGTTCCTTTCATCATTCCAAGTCAAACGAGGGACGATTATTGACACCCAATTTTGACCCTCCACAATATAAATTAATCATCGAGCTTCTTAAATTCCAAACGATTTGAAATAATTAGTTTTTATAAAGTTCAAATATTTTTCAAGTTACTTTTAATTAATTTTACCATTTTTAAGTAACATATATGTTTTATATAATTAGTATATTTTATAAACATTTCGAAAATCATCTAAAAAAGATTTTAATTTTAGTAAGTATTTTATTAAATTAGTTTAGTTTCAATTATGCTTATTAATTTATAATTAAGTTAATTATTATTTTTTGTTAAAATTAAGAAGCTCGTTAATTAATTAATATTAATTCGTCTTACTTAGGTTTAGCCGAATTTGTTAATTTAACTCAATTTGGCTATTTCTTAATTTCCAAGATCTAGCCACTCTTTAAACCACACCTTCAACCGATCTTAAGACCAATTTTGGCCTAAATAGACAGCCCATTCCTTTATTATTAGCAAAAAAAAAGAAATCAATCAACTCCAATTGATCCCAGCCCACTTCCGGCCCAAACCCATTCATTCAGAAAAACCCATTACAACAATAACAATAC
The DNA here is from genome assembly GCA_029582545.1 of Solanum lignicaule. Classification (NCBI taxonomy): domain Eukaryota; kingdom Viridiplantae; phylum Streptophyta; class Magnoliopsida; order Solanales; family Solanaceae; genus Solanum; species Solanum lignicaule. The sequence goes on along the minus strand of JAJOOF010006804.1, from coordinate 7,541 downwards.
AATAGACATCAGCGTACAAACCCACTAAAAAAAAAGTACCACCAACCCTACCCCTGTTCATCTTTTTCGCGATCGAAACCAAGAAGTTCTAGAAACCAGCAGCGGCCCATCAACCTCAAAACCATCCCAGAAAATCGACCCGAAGCATGCGTCCCTCTGTTTCTCTCCCTTATCCAGTTGTACAAGAACGTTTGAGAATATCCAGGTGTCAAAATCTTGGTGCTTCTTCGTCCTTGCTCGAGAATCCAACGGCTCCCTTCATTTATCCATTAGAAGTAGTACGAATTCCAGCTCCTCAACCTGATCTTTGGAGAGCAATTCGTATTTCAAATTTAAAATGGAATTCCATTTTCCCCCATTTTCAATTCCAATCTCCCCTCTATATAAACCCCTCTCCAGTCTTTAATCAAAAGGGGACGAAAATATACAATATTGAAGCAAAATTCGAGGTAGAAATACTTTTATTGTTAACCCATCAATTTTTTCTTTAAGACACTCTTTCCGTAAGTTTTCTTCGAAGTTTTGCCGGAATCACTTGGAATTCCTTTGGAGAAGTGGAAGTTGCTGCTTTCTCGTTCGTTTCGTTTGGTTCGCTGCCCGAAAGAAGGTAATGCTCCCTTATTTATAATATTCCTCATCGCCTCTTCTTCTGATTCAAAAAATTGATATTATTTGATATCGGAAAAGCGTTGTGATATAGCTGGTTCGCTGATTAGTGCTAATTTAGTGTTATTTTGGTATGGTGTATTTATTCTTAATCGATTTCAGTGACTTGATCTTAAGGTCGAGTTAATCCTATTTTATATATTTATCACTGTTGCTTCCATGCTTATTTGTTAAAATTTCCGTGGTTATTTTGTTTAGCGTACACTCGTATTGATGTTGTCGAATCTGCATTTTCTTGTTTTAGTTGTCTCTGAGCGTTATAAAGCTCTTTCATCTTGCTACTGCAATGTTGATTCAGAATCTGAAATATGGCTAATATAGAGATTGCATGTTGTTGTATCTACTATCCATTAAATGCAACAACTTATTCTACTCTTTTCCAGTTTTCGTGATTGTCATGTTCCCGTATGTATTTACAAAGCATGAGTTGTGTTCTTTTCTCCTTTTATAATGGCTTCTGTTGATTGAGTCTCATTTTACAAGATTATAGTCTTAAAGTTAGAGTGTTAATGCATTCTTATTTATCCTTAAGGACATGCCTCAGTGTATGAAAATTGTGTTAAAGTTACCATAAAAAATGTTCTGTTGCGTGCACCCTGTCCCTTCTCTTCATGTGAAGTTGGAAAAAATGCTAAGACCCCTCTCTCATTCATGTCTAAAAGTTGTGCAAAACAGTAGCATTATTTTTTTAATTTGGTTTGTTGATTTATTCATGTGTAAAGTGCTCAAGTTATTCTATTGATGCATAGGTTTATCACTACCATATTATGGTTCATATTGCATTTTTAGCTTTAATGATATCAACTTCAATGGTCTGCTCCACTTTTGATTGATAATTGCTTCCTTATCATTACCTTTGTCTAAGTAATTAGGACTAAATCCACTCCATTTTATAACTGTTAGTTTTACTGTTTAGTTATCCCTACCATTTGTTGTTTCATCTTATTATGTGAAGTTAGTTAATTTAAGTGAAAGTTCTTTAAGTATTGTATGCATTCCTTTGTCATATTTTCATAACATTGGCAGTGAACTAATCACATGCCTATTTTGTCTTATTTCTTTTTCATGTGTCTTGGTTGTATTATATAGTTTAAAGTATGCTCCATTACTAATTTCTATCTTATTTTGTTCTTTTTCTATGTCTAAATCGGCTCCTCCCGAGTCCTTGGAGACTCCTTTCCCTTACATTCCATTCATTGGGCCTTAGAGACCCGATTCTATTTTTTTATCGAGTCAATCGGGTCCTGAAACGACGAACAGGACCGGAGAGTGATACAGGGGTTGAAACATTGAATTTTGGGTGTCCGAAAAGCCCAAAGAAGGGGTTGTATACACTGATATACCCGTTATATACAGTCAAAAATACAATATAGAGGTACAAACGTGGAAGTACAAGGTGAAAAAATCCAAAAAATACAAAGTTCGAATAAAAATACAGTTTCGAGAGTTTCAGAATGAGGTGTATACATGGTGTATACATCAAATATACACTTGGTGTATATCATGACAAATGAGAATGAAAAAAGGGGCCAAAAGCCAAAGGGAATTACAGTAGGTCCAAGTTGCAGGAAAATAGGCCAAATCCCAATGAGACAACCATCAACTATTTTGGATTAAAATTGGGCCAAAACCCATAATTTTGGTTTTCTTTAGACTTTAAGATTGGTGGGCCAAAAGGCCATTTTAATTGGATTTGGGCCAAAAATCCAAGTCTAATTGTTTCTTTTCCATCTATTATTATTTATTTTGTATTGTTTGATATACTTTGTTTATTTTATGGTTTAGTTTAATTAAATTCCCAAAGATAGTCATTTCACTTTTTTTTTTATCATATTCAAATTAAAATATTTATATTTTATACTTAGCTTTATTTTAAATTTTAGTCTTGTCACATAAATTATTTCCCTTTAGAAAAATTACCCTTAAGATAATTAAATGATAATGAAAAATAATAATAATAATAAAATGAATCTTTTACATAGTTATTATTTTCTCAAAATTAGTCAAAGTCATTTTAGTCAAATCGTCAGTCAACCGCAAGTTAGCGAACATTCCGAGTGCCTAAAACCTTCTCGGAATTTACATTGAACTCGAACCCTTTTTGTTTCAATTGATTTTTATCTATGTGAGTCTTTTTAAAAAATAAGTTTTCTTAATTTCTTTAAAAAATTAAGTGGCGACTCTTTCTTTTGAAAATCGATTTTCTTCAAAACATAAGTTAAGTCGATTTTTCCAAACAAGTCCATTTTTATTTTTTCAAGTAAAACACCCTCATGTGATTTACCCCGAATCTCCTTTTTTTGAGTTTTAAAAAGTTGGTCCTTGAACATGGAGTTAAAAGTTGATAATTTGTTAAGTTTTGAGTTTGAAAAGCTAAGTTGTTAGTAAAGTGGTTTTTGGTATCTTTTGGAGTTTCGAGTGTCGGAATGAAATTTCATCTATTCCATCAGTCCCAAAATGTGAAATATGATCCATGAGAGTTGTCGGTTTTAGTTTCTGAGTCTTTTTGAGGATTTGAGGTCCTAATTGTGGAATTTTTGTCTTTGGATTAACTTTGGTCAACATTTGGAGTTCGGATGCTCGGATCGGAATTCAGAGAGTTCTATTGTATTCAGGGGATGATTTTAGGCCTAGTTGAGGTCTTGGTTGATTTTTGAGAGGCCATCATCTTGTTTCGCCTTTTTAGGCGTGAGTTAGTTTCTTGCGGTTTTCACGGATGGTGGGTTAAGGAGACCTCAGATTCGTATTTTCATGGTTCCATTGAGTCCATAATTTCGAGTATAACTTATTTGCATATGTGGTTTGTTTGTATGGGGTTCTGAATGAATCTGAAGGGTCTTTTCGATGTTTTGAGAGTTGGGTGATTTTCTGATGTCTGAGTTCTGGTGCACCTCCACTTTTGCGAAAGATGGCTCTCTTTTTCGAGGCTAGCTTCAGCAATGCTTGGTTTGATTTTGCGAAGGGTATACCCCAATTGACCTTCTCATTTGCGAAGCAACCATCGCTTAAGCGACCTTTGCTTAAGTGAAGGCTTGATCACAGAAGCAAAGCCCACGCTTTTAGTGGGGTTCTCTTAAGCGATACCTGAGAGGGATTTTTATTCAAATTTTGGGGTTTACACCCCATTTCACCGTTTTGAACATGGGGAACCCTTGTTGGCGAGTTTTGGAAGGAATTTCTATGCTAGATCAATTGGTTAAGTGTTCTTTTTTCTAAACCTTCATTTTCCATTGATTAATTATGAGGTTTATCATCAAAATATGAGGTTTTGATTGGTGAATAATGAGGTTTTTCAAGAATCCAATTTCTTAACAAAAATGGAGTTTGTGAATTGATTTAAAGTCCTATTTCGAAATGATATTCCTTAATGAGTTCCTAAAGCCTTGAGTAATGTTTTCAATTATTAAATTTCCGATTCAAACCTTAATTTTTGGAATTAGGTATTGTGTTCATTAACCCACCTTTCAAAGGAATTGTTGTGGGTGTTGCTGTTTCCAGAGAGTTAGTGTGAATACTTTCTTGTTTATAGATTATATTGGCTCTGGAAGTGTTTCGGAAGGGGAAGACTTAAATATTGGAGTGATTGTTGATTGATTTATGGAAAATGACTTCCTAAACCTTGTATTCTAGTTGAATTCGTATACTTCCTTAGTTGATTGTGTGTTGGGAGTAATGGGGATGAGGTGAAGGGTTTAAATTGTCCACTTGTTATATCTAAATGAATAAAAAGGGGATGAAATGAACAAGTCTTTATGATGAACATGATGACGTGAATTGCCTTATTATGATCCTTGTTGATTGATGGATGAAATGTTTGAAGGCATGATTCTAGACTTGAATTGTATGAATTGTTTTCTCTTCCATGTGGTGTGATATAGTTTGTGTGCATTGAATGTGAACACCTTGATGAGACATGTAATAATGTTATAAAGTCGATGGGAAATGGTTCAGGCTAGTGATGTGAATATAAGGCCGATGGGAAATGGTTCCGGCTAGTGATGTGATATACAACCGATCAGAAATGGTTCTGGGTAGTGATGTGATAAAAATCCGATGGGAAATGGTTTCTTGTAGCGATGTGATATAAAACCGATAGGAAATAGTTCTGGCTTGTGAGGTGATATAAAGCCTATGGAAATGTATACGGTTAGTGATGTGATATAAAACTGATGGAAAATGTTTCTGACTAGTGATGTGATATAAAGCCGATGGAAAATAGTTCTAGCTAGTGATATTGTGCCGATGGAAAATGATTCCAAGAAGAGATTGGTCATTGATACTTGATGTATTTGATACTTGTGCGTGAGTTACTTGGTGATTGAGATTGATGCACTTGTTACATGTAACTAAAATACTTGACATTGGGATTGACTTATTTGATTTGTTTGATTGTTGAACTATGAAGACTACACTATGAATATTGGGCTTTGTGAGCCGTGTATTTTAGGATTTCTATGTTTGGTTGATTTCTGTGCAGGTTGTAATTTAAGGAGGTTAGATTAGAGCGTAAGGGGTATTTGATTTCTAGGTAGTTGCTTTGTTTAGTAGCTCGCTTGTTGGGTACCATGTTGTTGGCACTCAACCCTTCCTTCTACATATTTGTAGGTTCCAAGTCCGTACCTGTTTGATCTTCTTCTTCTTATCCTGATAGTAAGGACTTATTGAAGGATCTGAGAGGTAGCTACTTGTCATCCTAGTGGGCCCTATTTTCCTTTTTCTTTTAATCTTTGTTTTACTTGAGAAACAAAGACTGAGACTTGTATTTATCTTTGAATTCTGTATTTTCATTAGTGGCGTGTATATGTGACAATCAGGTTTTGGGATGTTGTTTAGAATGAATAAGTTTTCCTCCTCTGTCTTGTTCTTGCTTTACTGTTTCCTGCATTTTCTTTCTTTTCGTTGGGTTGAGGCTGACTTGTCTTTGTGGGAATAGAAAAGTGTCATCACGTCCATTTCTATGTCGTGATAGTATCATTATCCTATCCCATCAATATTTTTTCAATGAGAATATCTTCTTAGTGCAAGTGTCATTATTCCCTTAAGGATAGACGCTGCCACATTCAAAATCAAACAAGGTGTGTATGTTATCCTATAGGCTGAAGGACTATTGGTGTTATACATATGTGCAATAAACTTTGAGGGTCATTGGAATTAGTTTTTATCGTTTTGTGAATTGTCATACAACAAAAGTTATCACTCTAGTATTGATATAGCACCATTTGAGGCACTTTAGGAAAGAAGGAGTAGAATGCCTATATGGTGATTTTAGACAGATGATGTGAAGCCCTTAGGGGTTGACTTTCTAAAGGAAGCATACTTAATGATCACAATTGTGGAGCTATAGGAACTGGCGACTCATTACTTAAAAACGACAATTTTTTGCATACAGAAGATTTGCGGATCTCTAGTGAAGAACAGAACCATAGTAAGTACATTTATTTTATTTTTTAAAAATATCACTTTTTTTTTAATCAAATTTTGACTCATGGTCCTTTATTAAAATCAACTAATGGACCTAAGATAGTCCATTAGTGAACAAAACAATCAACCCTAAATGGCCTAAAAGTGACCATTTGTGTATAAAACAACAAAGACCCCACGTGGGGTTTCCTAATTTGAGACTTCCATTTCTACTTTGTCTTAACACTATCGCCACTTGGAAGATGTTTATCCTTGTGACTTCAAATAGTGGTCTTCTCCTTCTCCTTCTATGAGATGATTAACATCCTTCATAGGTGAGCTTCTCCGATCGCATGCTCGAGTAGCTTGTAAAGATTTGTGCCTTTTATCTCTGCTCCTTTATGTTGGTTAAATCTGAGATGATGTGTCCATTTTTTTGAAGGTGTACTACCCGGTTCGAATGTATGAGTTCATGAAGAAATCTTGGGAGAGAGCGAACCTTGTATTCTAATTTCGAGAATCTTTGTAAGCAACCTTATTTCCTCCTACTTTGTGATGGTGTTTGATTTATAACACCCTGCTTTTCCTTAGTTGAAGACGAATAGGAGATGACCTGCTCCTGGGCTTCATTTTCATGATATCTTAGTTGGATGCAAGTTAAGATTACAGATATGGTTCCTTGGTTCTCGTGTTTTTCTGGTGCATGTATCCCTTTTTGCTGACTGTCATATCTTTGATTAGCTAGTTCATACACAACCCTATTGCTCTAAACGTAGCTCCAATCTAATCTGCATATATATCTCTGGAACTCAGTGGCTTCAAATTTGTACCTAAGCATGTTAGTCGTTGTTGTTGCTGTAAATCTTCCTTGTTTTAACTTTGATGGAAGGAATCTATTGTTTGTCTATATTATGAATAGTCCTTCCCATGCTTAGTAGCTGATTATAGTTTTGAAATTGTTACTTTCCCACCAGAGGCGAACCCAGGATTTGAAGATAAGGGTGAGGGGGCTGTTGGGATATATACTATTAACCATATGTTAAGATATAATTTTTTTTTTCAAAAAATAAAAGGAATAATATTTATTCCTTGTAAGATATAATATTTATTATAAAATAAATATTTATTCAGTTTTAATAGATCATATATTCGTTTATGGTGTCTGTTTACTTATATAGTAGATGATTTAGTGTGTAGAGTTTTATGTTATACACAGAGGATTAAATCATCGGTTCTTATAAGTATAAAGTTATTCCTATGTTTCTCATTATGGCTACAAAATTTAACAAGTGAAAGTTTAACAACTTTAAGAAGTAATAAAAAATTCGACGGAGGAATAGCTACCACATCTATGAAAATACTATATAAATACGAAATAGCTATAAGAAATGAATTTAGTAGTATGACAACAGAAATAGAAGAACAAAATAAAGAAAAAATCATAAATCAAAATCTAATGACAAAATTAGCAATAT
>JAJOOF010006803.1:0-14604 GCA_029582545.1 Solanum lignicaule | reverse complement strand
GTTTGGGGAGGGGTTGCAGTGGTGAACCACGGACCACCAGCACGGGCCGTGGTCTGACCTACGGTCCGTGGATGGTGACCGTAAGTCGCACCTGCAACTTCTAAAAATCTGCATTTTTGGTCTGTTTCGAATACGGGGTGTTACATTCTTACACTTGACCTATTGGCAAGTCAAGCACCTAGCTATAAACTCAATAATGTCCCACTTCATACCGTACCACTAGTTATGCTGACTCAAATCATAGTATATCTTGGTCGCTACTTGATGAATAGAGTATCTACAGTAAAGAGCCTCATCCAAAATAAATCTAAGCAACTCATCTCTCTTAGGCACACAAATTCTGCTCCAAATCCTTTAGACTTCATTGGAATAATGCGTCACTTCGTCAGCTTCATCCCTCACCATCTTTTCCTAAATAATACACAACTTCTCATCATCAAACTGCCTCTCTCTAGTATGCACAATCAAAGAAGACGGGCCTCAATAAATACCATAACACCATTAGAAAACTCCACTTCTTTCATTACTCTAAGTCGTGCGATAAAGTGTAAATCTATATGTCCTTTCTCTTAATCCCTTTCTGATGCTTTTCAAGATATAGCCCCTTGAAGAGAATGATGTGTCTGAGATTTAAACTCATTTAGTGCTTTGTTTTGATAGATTTAGTGTCCTCACATGCCTGATTTATGCTATAAACGAATGATAATGCCTTGATTTTCAGGTATATGAATTGAGGAGCAAAGCAAGGACACTAACAGGCAAAAATGAACAAAACAAGCTGAAGAAATGAAGAAGGGCAAGCCTGAAGAACACCAAGAGCACTTGGCGTAAACTCACCGCCTAAAGTTCATGTGTGCTAAGTCCTGAAGGAAGAAACCAAGTCGGCGATGAAAAAGAGCAGTCAGCGATGAAAAAGAACAGTCGGCGAATCACCGAGTAGTTCCGCAATGCAAAGAGAGATCGCCCAAAGTTATAGTACTTGAGGATGCTGAGAGACAAGACAGAAAGGCGATAAAATAGAGGAATTGGCGGTTCACCGAGTGGTTTAGCGAACCCGACTTACCTCGCCTAATGGCCTTTCATGGCTAATTTTTGGTGACTATAAATATGATTTTGAATTGTAAATTAAAAGAAGGATGTTTTTCAAGTTCTTTTTCAGCTTATAATTTTTATTTACAAGTTTGAGATAGTTTCTTAGTAGACTAGAAGGTTTGAGACTAAATTTGGAGATTTTGCAAGTGGGTATTGAATTTTCTTCAAATCAAAGCATTGTGAAGGCTTAATTACTCTTACCCAGTTGATGGCTAATTGATTTGGTAACTGTTTTCACTCTTTTATGATGTTTGGCTAAAACCCCAATTCTGGAGGATTGATCATATGATTATGAGTTGAATTAGTTTATGGGTAATGTTAATTACTAGTCTAAATGCTATATTGAAGTGGTTTTAATCATTAGATGTGGGTTAATTTATGAATTGTAGTTGCAAATGCAATTCTAATTTTGTGTTCTTAGCTTGCTCGAGAGAGAGGTTTTTGAACCAACGCTTTTGGTTAATGATTTGAATGTATTGGGTTGATTTGGGTTCAGCTTGAGAGATTGAACCCTAAACCCAATCCTACCTATCTTGCTTGAGAGAGAAGTTGTATTAAGCTTATGGGCTATTCTTAATTGCTATGTTTGTTGATATTTGAGAGAAATCACTTAAAGTGGAATAGTTGTTCGAGAGAAAGCTATTTCAATTATAAACTAGCCTACCCACTGATATATAGTTATTTACTAGTAGTTTCAATTATCCATATATCGAAATTTGCCTATAATCGATCACAGTCTGAGAATTCCTCTCCTTATTGTTATCTCATTATTGTTTGACTACGTTGTAGGTGATAATTGCAAACCAAAACCCCCATTTGACATTTAATGTCACCCCTTTGACTTGTTTGATGTCTTTTTTGATAATGCATGTTCCTATATCTAGTTAGATCTCATTCGTACTTCTTAATTTAAATTTGAACAAGTACTACTCCGTGTGGGAATCGACCCCAACTCATTTGTTGGGTTTTATACTGCTTAACGATTGTTTACACCTAGAATTAAATGAGGTGTGATTGAAACATTAATCAAAATGGCGCCGCTGCCGGGGAGTGGTGTTGTTTGAAATTCTTTTATTGAAGTTGAATTGTGATCTTTGTAGTTATAGTTGAATCTAACTATTTTAGTTTTTGGTTTTGTGTTGCTTGTGTTAAACAGAGGAGGAGATGATCGTTAACAGAAGTAATGGTAGCCAAGTGGGCCACCAAGATGACATGAGAAATTTCAATGATGTCAATGACCCAAACTAATTGGGTGGTGTTGGTGCCATTCATTTGCCTCCATCCGAAGGAAACACTGTTTTCCACTTACAAGCACAATGCTTAAGCTCCTACAATTGAAACAATTGTTTGGGGGCTAGCTCATGAGGATCACAATGAGCATATAAGGAACTTCGTAGATATTTGTGGGCCGTTCTCATTTAAGAACATATCGTAAGAATCGGTCCGTCTCAAGTTGTTCCCATTCTCTTTGATGGGTGAAGCTACTAAATGGTTGACTAAGTTACCAAGGGATTCTATCACCTCAGGGGATGAGCTGACCACAACATATCTAGTGAGATTTTTTCCCCCATCGAAGATGATGACTCTAAGGGATGGTATCCAAGGTTTCAAACGCTTGGAAGGTGAGCCAATCCATGAGACATAGCTGAGATTTAAGAAGCTGGTGCTTCAATGCCCAATTCACGGACTTCCTGAGAAGGTGCTACTGGAATCTTTCTATAGAGGCCTTGATTTGGTAAACAAAAGAGTATCTGACCAACTTTCTCTGGGTGGTATAATGCGATAGCCCTACGCAATAGCGTCCCAACTCCTTGATTGCATGACCAAGATAAACAAGGCATGGTATACTCGCGAAGACCAAGTCTCTCCTCTCACTTATAAAATGACAAAAGAACATATCGTAAAGGATCAAGAGAGAGACCTGAACATGGCCAAAATGATGACCCAGCTGGATATCTTTTCCAATAACATCGTGGAATTTGAAGCATTGTACAATAAGTAAGTGAACTTCCTAAGCAACCAAGAATGGAATAGAGAGGGGGAGACGGATATGTATGTTCCTCCCCATAAGTGTCAAAAGCCAAATGACACTTAAGGTGGCCAGACAGAAGATATGCGATCATGCATTCTCAATAAGTTTGAAGGGTCCGACAAAGTGTTGAAAGAGGATGTCTTGACTCTCAACCAGACGGTGACCTCCCAATCAATTTCTATTAAGCAGCTGGAGACCTAAATGGGTCAAATTTCTTCACATTTGAATCCAAGAAAACAAAGGGGGGTTCCCTAGTGATACAATGACAAACCCCAAGAATGAAGCTTGATTTGGTATCCTCGTCGTGCCACGACATTAACTAAGGCGCTTCTTGGGAGGCAACCCAAGTTTTCAATGCTTTGGTTTTTGATTTTTGAATAACGGGTATTGATTGTGCATGTTGTAAAGTGGAGTGTGTTGTAAAAGACGCAGTTTGGTGAGCCAGTAGTCCAATCGGTGACTTGCCAAAGAGGTCGGCGAGCCCGATTTGGACCGTCGTTGGACCCACAAATCCTGAAGTGAGAACCTGAAGATCGCCAAGCGCACTTGGCGTGTCGTCGAGTGGCTAGACTCACCGCCTAAAGTTCTAAAGGAAGAAACCAAGTCAGCGACGAAAATGAACAGTCGGTGAATCACCAAGTAGTTTTGTGATGCAAAGAGAGATCGCCCAAAGTTACAGGACTTGAGGATGCTGAGAGACAAGACAGAAATGTGATAGAAGAGAGCAATTGGCGGTTCGCTTAGTGGTTCGACGAACCTGACTTACCTCGCCTAATGGCCTTTCGTGGCTAATTTTCAGCGACTATAATATGATTTCGAATTGTAAATTAAAAGAAGGGAGGTTTTCAGAGTTCTTTTTTAGCTTAGAATTTTTCTTTACAAGTTTTAGATGGTTTCTTAGTAGACTGGAAGGTTTGAGACTAAATTTGGAGATTTTGCAAGTGGGTATTGAATTTTCTTCAAATCAAAGCATTGTGAAGGCTTAATTACTCTTACCCAGTTAATGGCTAATCGATTTGGTAACTGTTTTCACTCTTTTATTATGTTTGGCTAAAACCCCAATTCTTGGGGTGTGATCATGTGATTATGGGTTGAATTAGTTAATGGGTGTTGTTAATTACTAGTTTGAATGCTATATTGAAGTGGGTTTAATCATTAGTTGTGGGTTAATTATAAACTGTAGTTGCTAATGCAGTTCTACTTTTGTGTTCTTAGCTTGCACGAGAGAGGGGTTTTTGAACCAAAGCTTTTAATTAATAATTTGTATGTATTAGGTTGATTTGGGTTCAGCTCGAGAGAGTGAATTCTAAACCCAATCCTACCCATCTTTCTTGACAGAGAAGATGTATTAAGGTTATGGGTTGTTCTTAATTGCTATGCTTGTTGAAGTTCTAGAGAAATCACTTGAAGCGGAATAGTTGTTCGAGATAAAGCTATTTCAATTATAGTCTAGCCTACCCATTGATATTTAGCAATTTACTAGTAGTTTCAATTACCCATATATCAAATTTTGCCAATAATCGATCATATCCCGAGAATTCCTCTACTCATTGTTATCTCATTATTGTTTGACTGTGTTGTAATTGATAATTGCAGACTAAAACCCCCCCATTTGACATTTAATGTCACCCCTTTGACTTGTTTGATATCTTTTTCGATAATATCTATTTATATATCTAGTTAGATCACATTTGTACTTCTTAATTGAAATTTGAACACGTACTGCTCCATGTGGGATTCGACCCCAACTCATTTGTTGGGTTTTATACTTCTTAACGATCGTTTACACCTAGAATTTGATGAGGTGTGCTTGAAACATTAATCAAGAAAACGTTAGAAAGAATGCAAATGAGAATGTGGAACAAGAAGCTCCTCATTAAGCTCTTTAAGTTCCGATCGATCCTTTAGCCGAACAAGTGACTAAGGTTCATGTATCCTCTGGAACTATTTAAATTCGGCACATATAAATCGCCAGTACCATTTCACTTCGACATCACCAGAACAATTTTCCTTCGGCGTAGATCAATAAATCTTGTCACAGTGCTTGATTTAGTTTGGTGCTCATTGAGACTAGTACTTGCCTTTAGTAGATTTTTCCTACAACAACAGTTACGATTCTAGTATTCAGATGTCCTCTTTGAAGGAGTTGTATGGTAGGTGGTGTAGATCTCTGATTGGTTGGTTTAATGTAGTTGAGATGGACTCCTTAGATACAAATTTTCTTAGAGCTTTGATGGAGAATATCTATTTTATTCGGAGTAAATTTTTGAAATACTAGAGTTGATAGAAGAGTTATGCGGATAGGAGGGTTTGAGCCTTGGAGTTTATGGAGGGCAATCATGTTTAGCTTCAAGTGTCACCCATGAATGTTGTGATGAGATATGAGAAGAAGTGAAGGATTAGCCCTGCATTCATCGGCCGTCTTGAGATTTTAAGGAACATTTGATAGGTTTCCTATAAGTTGGACTTGCCCCTTATCATTTAAGAAGTGCATCCAGTTTCCACATTTCTATGGTTTGAAAGTATGTGCTAGATAAGTTCCATGTGATTTCACTTGAATTTGTGGTTTTGAGTCCAAACTTTTCATTCGAGTAGGAGCCTATAACTATCTTGGATAGGCAAGTTCGAAAGCTTAGGACAAAGGTTATTGCTTCAGTGAAGGAGCAGTGGAAGAACCATTTAGTTTGAGAGGGCACTTAGGAGACAAAGTCCGACATGTCTGCAAAATATCCTCAATTTTTTTAATCTTAAAGTACTTTCTTTTACTTTATATTTGAGGATGAACATGATTTCTGGTGGTCAATAATGTATTGACTCGGAAGGTCTTTTTTTTTTGAAATTTTTATAAAATTACCATTTTACCCCTAATGATAGTTTTTTTGAGTCATGTTTGGTCAGATTATGAAGTTTATTTTGAAATTTGATTTAGAATTGGTAGTTTTGGAAGTTTTTAGTTTTGAAAGGTACAAAGTTGTTTAAAGTTGTTTTGGTCAAAAAAATAGAGTTTCGAGTCTAGGAATGGAACTTCATCAACTCCAGAATGTGGAATTTGGTGTTGGAGTGTTGTCGTTTTCTATTTTAGAGTTTTCTCATGGAATTGAGGTCTTGAGTTGGAAGTTTAAGTAAATTTAAACCTTGAGCTTACTTTTGTCAACATTTGGAGTTCAAACGCTTGGATTAGATTTATGACAATTTCATTGGATTCGGGGATGATTTTAGGCCTACGTGAGGTCTTGGTTGAATTTTCTGAGGTTTCGAGGGCAATTTGGCATTTTTTGAGCATTAAATTAGTTTATTGAGACTTTCACGAGTTCTGGATCAAGGAGACCTCAAAGCAATGTTTTGATGGTTCCATTGAGTATGAAAAGTCAAGTTTAGTCAGGTAGTATATCTGGTTTGTGTATTCGGGGTTCGAATGAATCTTGAGGGTCCATTCGGTGATTTTGTATCTTGTGTGAATTGTTGATGTTGTTGTGTTTAGGTGCTAGTCTTTTTTCATTGTGATCATGGGAATTTCTCTCATGTTCGCATAGAGTCATTTGATGGTGTGTCGCGATCATGTATGGTCCGTCGCAATAACACATATTCATTTGTCTGTGTTGCGTGATCATGTGAAGGGTGTCGCAATCGCATAGGTTTAGTGTTCTGATCATCGCGATCGTGTGGCCTTGTGTTGTGAACGCGATGGTCAATTTAATGAGTTAACTTGTTTTACTCATCGTGATCGCGAGGTTGTGTGTGGCGATTGCGATAATCAAATGCTACAATGACATAATGTTTTCTCGAAATATGGATTTCTTTCCATTTCTTCAATTTTTGAACTGTAGAAGCTCGGTAGAGGCGATTTCAAGGTGATTTTTTTAGATAAGATATTTGGGTAAAAATTTGTGACCCTAAATCTTTATTTTCCATTTATTATTTATGATTTTAAATATCAAAATAGGGATTTTGATCTTCAAAGTTTGTAGGTTTCCAAGAGCATAAAGCTTGGTTAAAATGGTGATATAAGATTCATTTCAACTTCTTTTTTGCTATTGTTTCCAATAATCATTTCAAAATTCTTTGGGTAACATGATTTTACAAGAATTTCCAAATTTAACTCTAGGTTTTTTAGAAATGGATTTTTGGGTCAATTTGATCCAATTATCTAAATTTTTTCATATGGGTGTTGTTAGGTTCAAATTCTTATTGTGATTACTTATTTGATTAGATTGTGCCAACTTAGAGACCTAACGGAAAATGAAATCTCAAGTATCAGAGTGATTGTTTAATTTCTTGAGGAAAGTGAAGTTCTTAACCTTTGTTAAGAATATAAAATCTCATATTTTTCATATTAAGTGTGATGGGGAGTAATTGGATATGTTAAGTGGTTTGATAATTGTGGTCACATGATCATTTTTAACGACTCTATGATAAAAAGGGGAAATAAAAAGGCAACTTGATGGTATATTAATGTATGATATGTTGTGGATGATTTGAATGGTTTCATTAATTCCTTATTGATAATGTATCATGATTGTGTGGATAGGCATTGTAATTAATAAAGAAATTGTCATCAACATGTCCTCTAACACTTGTATCGCCTTTCAGATTATCCATCCGTCTGGGGTGAAAAGTTGTACTCATGTCTAACTGAAAACCCAAATAATACTTTAAGTCCATCTAGAAGTGAGAAGTGAAGACTGAACCTCAATTCAAAATAATAGAAATGGGGACCCGTAAAACCATAATATTTGACTTATGTAGAGTCGAGCTAACTTCTTTTTCTTGTACTCCACCTGAATTGAAATAAAATTGGTTGACTTGGTCAACCTATCTATAACCACTCAGATCAAATCATATCTACCCACGGTGGTAAGAAAACCCACTACGGAGTCTTTGGTTCTATGCTTCCACTTCCAAGTACGAATGGACATCCTTTGAGACACACCACTAGGCCGCTGATGCTCACACTTGACCTATTAGCAAGTCAAGCACCTAGCTACAAACTCAAAAATGTCCCACTTCATATCGTACCACTAGTGATGCTGACTCAAATCATAGTACATCTTGGTCGCTACTGGATGAATAGAGTATCTAGAGTAAAGAGCCTCCCCCAAAATAAATCAGACCAACTCACCTCTCTTACGCAAAAAAATTATGCTCCAAATCCTCAAGACTCCATCATAATAATGCGTCGCTTCGTCAGCATCATCCCTCAACATCATTTCCCAAATATTACACATATTCTTATCATCAAACTGCCTCTCTCTAATCTGCACAATCAAATAAGACTGGCCTCAATAAATACCATGACACCATTAGAAAACTTCATTTCTTTCATTACTCTAAGTCGTGCGATAGAGTGTAACTCTATATGTCATTTCTCCTAATCCCTATCCGATGCTTTTCAAGATATGGACTCTTGATGAGAATACGTTAGGAGGAACACAAATGAGAATGTGGAACAAGAAGCTCCTTCTTAAGTTCCTCAAGTTCCGGTTGATCCTTTAGCCGAACAAGTGACTAATGCCGATTTTAGGGCTGCATTTCAAGTGTTGGCTTAAGCCATGACAACTTAAGCCAATATGGAGGTTGTGGTTCCCATGAACCCAAATGTAGGTATGGCGGCATCTAGGGTAAGGGACTTCACTAGAATGATATCTCGGGCATTTCATTGTTCCAGGGTTGAGGAAAATCCTCAGATTTCATTGATGAAGTTTATAAGATGTTGATGATCATGGGAGTGACGTCGGTGAAAAAAGGTGGAATTAGCTACTTACCAACTTAAGGGTGTTTCTCAAATTTGGTTCAACCAATACAAAGAATGGAGGGCGGATGATGCCGGTCTTCTTGATTGGGAAAAGTTTAAGGTTGCTTTCCTTAATAGGTTCTTTCCCATTGAGATGAAGGAGGAAAAAGTACTTGAAATCATTAACCTTCGTTAAGGAAACATGAGTGTGAAGGAATATGCTTTGATGTTCACACGATTATCTACGTATGCTCCTACAATGGTTGCCGACTCTAGGGCGAAGATGAGTAAGTTTGTCTCAGGATTGTCCGAGATGGTTGTCAAAGAATGTCGTACCTCCATTCTTATCAATGATGTGGACATTTCTCGTCTAATGGTGCATGCTCAACAAAGAGAAGAGGAGAAACTTCAGGGAAGATCTATGGAGACAAAGAAGGCGAGGACCGGTGATGTTGACTTTTCACATTCAAGGTCTTATGGACATGGTCGTTCTAGGTTTCGACAAAGGTTTTCTGGTCAAGGATCCTCAAATGCTCCTTCTAGATTTAACAAAGATAGGGTGAATAACCCTAAAACTCAAGGAGGAAATGGTAGTTGATCTCATTGTCTACTTGTGCTAACTATGGAATGAAGCATGAGGGTAAATGCCTAGCCGGTATGGATGGTTGCTATGGTTGTGGTAAGTGTGGCCATAAGCAATAAATTATCCAACACTTACGGCTAAGGAAATAGAAGGTAGGAAAGCTCCACCTAGTTGTTATGTTTCAAGTGCTCTAAAGCAAAATAATTCTTTGTACTGTAGACTTGCCAAGAGCAAGAGGGTTCTACCGATCCTTCCAAAAGGGTCTTGGTACTCGTGTTAAGCTTAGTACGACCTATCATCTGCATACCAATGGGTAAGTAGAGCATACTATACAAACTTTGGTAGATATGATGAGAGTGTGTGTAATTGACTTCAAGTGTAATTGGGATGATCACTTGCATTAAATTGAATTTGTGTATAATAATAGCTATCACTCAAGTATTGGTATAGCTCCATTTGAGGCTCAATATGGTACTATGTGCTAATCTCCTATAGGTTGGTTTGAAGTGGGGGAAGTTGCGTTGATAGATCCTAAGTTGGTCCATGAGGCTTTGGAGAATGTTTGGCTTATTAGAGAAAGGTTAAAAATGGCTCAAAGTCGACAAAAGCCCTATACCAATGTTAGAAGAAGAGATCTTTAGTTCAATGTGAATTATTGGGTCTGCTTGAAATTTTCACCCATGAACGGTGTAATGAGATTTGGAATGAAAGGGAAGCTTAGACCCCATTATGTGGGCCCATATCATATTTTGTGACGTAATGGTAAGGTTGCTTATGAACTTTGATTGCCTAATGACTTGGCATCGGTACATCTGGTTTTCCATTTCTCTTTGTTGAAGAACTGATTTGGTGATCCGACATTTATAGAACCAATGGAGAGTCTTGGCATAAAGGAAAGCCTTTATTATGAAGAAGTTCTGGTTGAGATCTTAGACCAGCAACTTCGAAAGTTGAAAAATAAATAAATTGATTCAGTGAATGTTCTTTGGAAGAATCAGTTAGTTGAGGGTGCTACTTGGTAGGCCAAGGTTGATATGATATTCTGTTATCCTCATCTCTTTCCCTCCGTCTCTACTCTAGCTTGAGGTACCCAGTTCCTCATGGTTTACTCTTTTGGTATCATGTGTCTTATATATTCCCATGATTCCTCATATATTCATGAAAAACTTGATATTGAGAAAATAAGTTAGCTTGATAATTTCTTCATGTTTATGTGCGCTTGAGTATGAGTTGCATTTAGACCTTGTGAAATTATGTTTTGAACATGCTTTAGCTTGGAGTTAAAGTTTCCTCCTCGGATAAGTGCATTTATATGATTGTATTCATGTTGGCCTGCAAGGTCTAGTTCCTACCTTCCTTATGATGTTTTTAATCTCATTCGAGGACGAATGTTCCTAATAGAAAGATATTGTAACACCTCAGATTAGAGAAAGACTAGAAAGGAGTCAAACAGGCATGCCAAGAACCCAAAAGCGGACCATGGAACCCTCATGAGAGCCCTAGATGGGTCGTGTAGGGGACCATGGCCCGTTTAGTTGCTCATGGCAAGTCCCAAGAACCCGCCCTAGGAAGGTGTCCCTCACACTAAAGCTCATACGGCCCTTGGTGAGGTTGACGGACCGTCCTAGGGGTCGACAAGTGGCTAATTCAGAAGGTGTTTCTCCCCTACTCACTGGTTAAGGACAACGGACGTCTAAACGGCCAGTGAAGCTTCACACACACCATGAAGTCGCCTGTGAAGGGGGTTTATCATACTTAGTGTTTAGGGTTAAATTCAAACGATCCTATCTATTCACTCAAAATGTATTAGGTGGCTCATCACCTATCAAATTAAATATCTCTGAGGCTTCTTTCAAACGTTATTGAGTTTGCCTAATTCCAAGCTCAGAGTAAAACATTCTATTCGAAATAGTGAAGCCCTGTCGGGCAGAGCATATTTACGACCATCTTGACGGGTCGTGGTTCTCTAGACGGCCTGTGAAGGCCTCCTTGAAGTCAATTAGTCAACTTTTAAGTCAAGGGCTTTTGGATCTTTTCCCAACTGTTTTAACTCAATACTATGTCGTCTTACCTACTACCCAAAGCCCTATATAATGATTTTCCCCCTAAAATCATCCAATTCAATTCATTCTCTCAGATTCCAAAACGAAGATCAAGTCATCCTCTCAAATATTTCTCTCTAAAGCTTGAAAAAGAAGGATAGGGTTTCAAGTCAACTCTCCAATTTCACCATTGATTGCAAGCTTTTGGCATCTAGGTATTATAGTCTTCACCTATGGAGCTCTTTCCTCCATAAGTTTCCTAAATTCTCCAATTTACAAGTTTGAAATCTCCAATTGAATTTTGGGGTTATAAGTAAAGAGAGACAAAATGATCTAAACCATCAACTATCATAATAAAATAAACACTACAAATGTGTAAAAATAAAGCTAAAAATAAAAAAGATACAATCAAAAAGGAAAATATTGGCACAAATGCCCTCACCCCACCAAAATAAAATCAACAGTATCATGAATGTGATAGAAAGTAAAAATGGGAGGATAGTGATATAAAGGTTTATCTGATAGACTATGCCCGTGAAGTCCTCGAATCTGGAGTCTCACAGGGGATCGCATCATCTCGGGCATCAGTGCATGGCAAAGTAGGAGCAGGAGTCGGCAAGGTAGCATCAGCTAGGGCATCAGTGTCTGACTCATTTGAAGGAGGAATGGTGGGGTCGAAAGAAACCTCACTAGTAATGAGTGTAGAGGTCTTCACAAGAGATCTCTCCATCGTACCGTGCACCATTGTCACCTCTATTTCCTGCAGCTTTGTCAGTGTCTCAGGTGTCCGCTACTGATCCTCTCTTAAAAACACATACTTATCCCTCTCCTCCTCAGCATTATCATACACCTCATCAATAACATCGTTGGGCTGCTCAGACACACCACTGAACACATCCATTTTTGGCTCGGAAAGAGGAACTACCTTGGGCATATAAAGTAACGGGACCTCACCTTAAAGCATAGAAATATAGGTGGACCATAGTACGTCCACCTCAACTCTAGCAGTAATGATCTCTCCCCTCATCATAGTCCACTCAACTGAGCTACCCTCAATCTTCTCCCTAGCCTCCATCCTAGCGGTGAGGTTTTCGAACCTCCCTATATAACACCAAAGTGTTCTGATACTACACCATCTTACTTCTAACTTAGATCAATGCATTCTCTATAGCACTCTCAACAAACTTGGGAATCTTCCTCTCTACCCTCGATGTTATAGCATCTGTAGACTGGGCAATGCTACCCATTTGATAGATCAAGGCCTGAGTCAAGGAATGTTGGGATACGAGGGCAGGTGCAAAAAATGTGGAAGGAGTAGCTGAACATGTAGGTGTATAGGAAGGCTGAGGGGTACCAGATGGCTCCACAGAAGGTGCGGGCTGCAGAACATTGGCCTCAATGCCAATATGGTATACCAAAGAGGTAGTGTCTGCGGATGTCGACTTTCTTTGAGCCTCATCATCTCTCAAGAAGTCCGTCTCAATGCTCTGAGTATTACTAGAAAAGGCGGGTGTAATCCTTACATCTATCCTCTCCCGAAAAAGAAGTCGCACTTAGTGTTTGTTCACTTGTAAACATAGGAATGCTAACATAAATGACTTAAAAATGAGTAGGCATGATCAAATTGAAACATTCAAAATCTTAATAGAAGAGATGACATGAAAATCATGAATCCATGGTCAAGTAAATTAACATAAAAGACATAGCATAAGGTTTGAAAAAAATATTGTCATTTTGTGGGATCTTAGCTTTAACCGACAATAAGACCATGAGAGCTATATCATGGAATCCGGTATATTTCTCATGTCGAATGAAGGGGAATCTACTTGCCAAGGTAAAATCCATACATATCATCATTTGCTAAAGTAGATCCACTAGCTAGTTCATTTAAGACATACCCTTTGGGATCACGTAGTTTGAGACTAGAAGTTGCTAGTAGAGACTACCCTATTTGAGCCTCCACCTCAATGCCCTCCTCGTTCTAATTCTAAATCCCAATGGAATAGATAAAAGTCAAATATCAACTATAACATAGGACAGGCAATGATCAATACCAATCCACATTTTTTAGATTAAAAGCTAGAATAGCTCCTTAAACATAATTCAATATCGATGAGAGAACATTTCACCAATGTGAATTCATTTGTGAGAAATACATTTCACAATCATGATCATCATAGTAAGTGAGTTATCCTTTCACAATAGCATTGATACTTTCCTTCCAAAGCATCCCCTAATAATTTATAATTATTTCATAAAAAACATGCATATCTTCAAAATTCATAATTCATAGTTCAAGGGTTCATAATAGAATCATGGTTAAAAAGAATAATTTAGGCATGGGTAAATGTAATTTCAACTAAACATCAAAGATTAACATCAAATAATGCATTACAAGACTTAATTAATCATAATCAATCATAGTTTGATGAAACCCACATTTATTAATTGAAACCCTAATTTGATCATTTGGAAATTGAATTGGGAAATTGAAATGCTTAGGGACCCCATAGAGGAAAGCACTCCATGGGTGAATACACATATACCTTGATCTTTTAAGCCCAAAAAATGATGGAGAATTAGAGACTTGGATGAACCCTACGGTACAAATGAACTTTGACTTTCAAAATTTCACCAAGTCTGGAATTCAGCTACGATACCTATCTACAACTCGTACAAGGAATGATGGACAGTCCTGGTGAACTGTAGAAAAGGTATTGGGACTTGTTTTTAATAAATTATTTTCCACTTTGTAGGGTTGCCATCTACGACCCGTAGAAGCTTTTACGATCTGTAGATAGGATTCGTAAAACAAGACTTCGGTCCAAAATTATTTTTATTCTTTTTCCAAATTTTGAGGTGAAATATTCTAGTTGCTTGAATATTATATCATTGGTTGTGCATTAAAACATATTTCTAAGTTTGAGAAGTGGAATTACAGAATATTCAATATGATAATGCAACATAGAGACGATGATGACTTTATTAATTATAATGAAAAAGAATATTACAACAATAGTACTCTTTATTATGATGAAAATGATAGTGTTGGTGATGAAGATAAAGTGATCAAGGATGAAGAGCCCGAGATAGAAAAATAGAGTGGTGTAGAGAGAAACAACAA
>JAJOOF010006801.1:0-29284 GCA_029582545.1 Solanum lignicaule | reverse complement strand
ACCTTAGTTTCCGTATATAAAAGTCACATTCTTATGTAATTGAGGGGGGGGGGGAAAATTCCTTTTTGGAAAAACTGATATAGAGAGATATAGTTTATAGAAAAAGGATTTACGTAAAGTTGCAAATAGAGTCGATATTTGAACAGAAATATTCTCAAATAACTTCAAAGGATTTGAGTTTTTTTTTCTTCTAGTTCCGTTTCCCGTCCTCACCTCGTCGAAGTTCGCCTGAGTTCTTGGAATCTCGCTGTGGTCGTGGAAAGCTCTGTTCAGCTCGCTCGGTCCCTGTTTGCTGCCCGGAAAGAGGTAAACTCCTCTTAGCTTTCTGTATAGTTCGTAATTTCCTCGTTGATTTTGTGTGCGTTGTTAGGATGTTGATGTTGGGGATGTGGGATCTCAAAATGGTGATTCTAGCATATCTTTTGCCTAAGAATGTTGAGTTGTTTTCTGATATGAAATTAGTTGTTGGTTGATGTTTTTATTGGTTAGGAAATGCTCTCGTTAATGCTAAAACCGAATATTGTCCTTAGTCACCTGCCTAAATTTCTTCGGGATTCATAACCCTGTGTTTTATTATGAGATGATTATATTTATGTTTAAGCTGAAATTCCAGTGATAGTATGCTAAATCATGATTCAGTTTAGTTAAAGTTTCCCTATTAATGTAGAGGTTTAAGTTTAAGAATTTGCTATTCCATTCCGAGCTATTAGCATAAATCTCTGTCAACGTCATTCTTAATCTCTTGAGACTGTTTGATTACTCACCAAAGTCAAGACTATAATATGTTAAGAATAAAGGTAAAAATGAGCTCATCCTACTATGAATGATGTATCTGCACTTGCTTTATGTTTATTTATATATATATATATATATATATATTTTATTTTATTTTTAATTTTTTTTTTAGAATCATGTAATGAGTATTCAATGGTTGTTGGCTTATTTTTGCAATATGACTATCATTATTTTCTTTTATATCCTCTATTGTTTACGTCATGAGTTCCTATATTTTTCTAGTATTTTGAGTTCTCTACATCTCTTGTGAATGACTATTTTCCTAAAATCGTTCTAGTTTTCAAAAGTTCAAATACAACTTTTGCATAGCTTATTCATAACCGTCATTTTCTTCGTATGAGATGCATCATTTTTTATTTTTTTTGTTATTTTTTTTCTCTCCCTAAATGATGACAAGTTTGTTATTTGCCATTTATTATTTGTAGCTGAATGTTGTCATTTGTTATTGCCAACAAATGTTTGTCAATAATCTGGAACGCTACATTTTCTTTTAAGTCATATTAGTACTCTGTTTGGTCTTTTCATGTAAGACACGAGCCAGTACTTTCCTTTGCATTATATAATTGGCTTTGATTTTATATTTGTTTTCTTTTTAGTAGTATGGTTTGACAGTGATGGTTATAATTATAATTACTATTTGTTTTTCTTTTTTTGTATGAATTACATGGTTTGATTCCAAACGGGACTCCCTTTTCCATCGCCTTGCATTCTAGTTGGGAAAAACCCAACACCCCTTTACCAAGTCGACTAGGTTCATCGAAGGCTGATTGCCAGAGGAAGCTGTCATTTGTTTTAGAAGCAAAATTACAAGTTCCCAAAACCGAAAATATGCAGCAGATCAAAAGTTGAAGAGATCTGGGACAAAAGGCCCACCCTTATTTTTAAGAAGTCGTATTTTGTTATTTTGGGCCTAAGCCCTTGTCATATTATTTATTATTATTTATGTTAGAAGTTTAGGACAGGTGAAAGAATTGGGCCTTAGGCCCAAAGATAAAAAAAAATATCTTTCTTTCATGTTAGTTTAGGACAGGTGTAGGTGACTCAACTGGGCCAAAGGCACAAAATGAAAATGGGCCTAAATATTGGCTCAGGCGGACATGAAAGTCAGATTTGGGCCCAAGCCTCTCTCTCTTTTATTTTACTGCGTTTGTTTACTCGTTATTGTCTACTATTAATCTTAATATTTATAAAAGAAATTCAAATCCCCAAAATACACCCATTTTGATTTAATTACGTAACTAAATTATTCATTTTTTTAGTTGACTTAAATAAATAAATAAGTTTACAAAATACTTCACTTAGATAATATTCTAATATTTTTCCATTTCTCCCTTACAATGGCCCTAACTACAAAATAGTTCAATTTTTCAATTCAAGCTAAGTTAAAATTATTTTAGCCAAATAATTAATCGTCGGATAACTGCGTATTAGCGGGCGTTTCGGGTGCTTTAAATCTCTTCCCGAAATGCTAATAAGAACCCCGAACCCCTTTTAAGTTTTCATTAGATTTTTTGCTTTTGTCTTTTGAAAACAATAGTTTTCTTAATTTTAATTTAAAAATCAAGTGGCGACTCTTAAAACCAGTCTAAATTATTATGAGGCTCGTTACACTCTTTTGGAAAGGACATGTTGTGCTTTGACTTGGATTGCTCGGAAGTTGAGACATTATTTGTCTTCTTATACCACATACCTTATTTCCAAGATGGACCCGTTGAAGTATATTTTCTAGAAGGCAATGCCGACTGGGAAGTTGGCTAAATGGCAAATGATTTTGAGCGAGTTTGACATTGTGTATGTGACCCAGAAGGCGATAAAACCACAAGCCTTGGCTGATCATCTTGCAGAGAATCCAGTTGATGAAGAGTATGAACCGCTCAAGACTTATTTTCCCGATGAAACAATAGCATTTGTGAGTGAGGATATTTCTGAAGCTTACCCTGGTTAGAGAGTGTTCTTTGATGGAGCGGCGAATCACCAAGGGAAAGGAATCAGACCAGTCTTAGTGTCAGAAACCGATCAGCACTATTCTATGGCAGCCAAACTCCGATTTGATTGCACAAACAATATGGTAGAATACGAAGCTTGTATCCTTGGGTTGAAGATGGCCATCGACATGAATGTTCATGAGCTTCTGGTTATTGGAGATTCAGATTTGCTAATTCACTAGGTTCAAGGAGAATGGGTTGTGAAGAACCAAAGATCACGCCGTACGTGCAGTATATACAAAAGTTCTGTAAGAGATTTCTCAAAATTGAATTCAGACACACTCCCAAGACACAAAACGAGTTGGCCGATGCTCTTGTCACCATTGCCTCAATGATCAAATATCCAAATACAAGTTATATTGATCCCTTGGATATAGAGGTAAAAGAGCAACATGTCCAGTGTTCACATGTTGAAGCAAGAACCAGATGGTTTGCCATGGTATTTTGACATCAAGACGTATTTAGAGACCGGGACCTATCCTGAGAATGCAACGTTCAACCAGAAGAAGTTGATACGCCGTATGGCTCTCAATTTCTTTGTAAGTAGGGAAATCCTTTATAGGAGGACTCCAGATTTAGGTCTTCTCAGATGTGTTGATGCTAGTGAAGCTGCGAAGCTTTTTGAATAGATATATGCCGGAGTTTTTGATACTCACATGAATGGGCTCATTTTGGCTAGGAAGATCCTCCGGGCCGGTTATTTTTGGATGACTATGGAGCATGACTATTCCAAGTTTGTGCAGAAATGTCATAAATGTCAAGTGCGTGGTGATTTGATTCGTGTGCCACCTCACGAACTCAATGCTATGAGTTCACTTTGGCCATTTGTAGTTTGGGGCATGGATGTCATTGGTCCAATAGAGCCATCCGCCTCTAACGGACACATATTCATTTTGGTTGCCATTGACTACTTCGCCGAGTGGGTGGAAGCAGCTTCGTACAAGTCGGTGACCAAGAAAGTTGTAACTGATTTTGTTTGCAACAATTTGATATGTAGGTTTGGAGTATTGGAATCCATCATTACTGATAATGGAGCAAATCTCAACAGTCATTTGATGAGAGAGATATGTGAACAATTCAAGATTACTCACCGAAATTCAACTGCCTATCATCCCCAAATGAATGGAGCTGTAGAAGCCGCCAACAAGAACATAAAGAAGATTCTGAGGAAAATGATTAACAATCATAGAAGTTGGCATGAGATGTTGCCATATGCTTTGTTGGGTTACAGAACGACTGTCAGAACGTCAATTGGAGCTACTCTATATTTGATAGTGTATGGAACAGAAGCAGTTATACCTGCAGAAGTTGAAATACCTTCATTGAGAATCGTTCAAGAAGCTGAATTAAGTGATGCTGATTGGGTTCGCAAGCGGATTGACCAGTTAACCTTGATTGATGAGAAGAGAATGGTTGCTGTTTGTCATAGTCAAATGTATCGACAGAGAATAATTCGTGCTTTCCATAAGAAAGTAAGAGCCAGGATATTTGAAATTGGTCAGTTGGTTCTCAAACGCATTTTCCCTCATCAAGCTGAGTACAAAGGGAAATTTGCACCAAATTGGCAAGGATCCTACATGGTTCGCAAAGTGTTATCCAGAGGTGCCTTGGTCTTGTCGGATATGGATGACACCGAATGGCCGAAACCGATAAACTCAGATGCTGTCAAGAGATATTATGTGTGAAGTTTCAATTTGTATTTCTGTCATTTCCTTGTAGTCATTCTATTTGCTTGTAATCGCTTTGTTTAGAATTTTATCCCTCTGTAATGAACTACGTCTGACCTGAATTCTCAAGAATGAGATACGTAGGCGGCCTATGTCGGCCTCGGTCATTCCTTTATCCCCTTTTAATATCTTTCCTTATACTTGAACTACGTTCGACCTGAATTCTCGATAATGTGATACGTAAGCAGCCTATGTCGGCCTCGGTCGGTTTCTTTGTAAATTTCCTATTTCTGTTAATTCTCGAGAAGGGGGAACTACATTTGACCTGATTCCTGCCTCAATGGAATACGTAGGCGCCACAACAGTTCGGTCATATCTCCCGTAAGATTTCTATCTCTCTTTACGATAGAAACTGGGACATAATTTTTGAGAGGGAATCGAAAATTCTCGAGAAGAAGATTCTAAAAAAATCCATGGTTTGTTCATCAACAGTTCAGCATGCGCCGAGACTGTTAACTAGGGTAGAAATTCTTGAGGATGACCTCGAAAATTTCAATAAGATGCATCAGAAGTTTGGAACAACTTTGCATACTTCCCAGCAAGTAATCAGATAGATCTCGAGGCATCAACTTCAAAGTTGTTCGCTAAGCTTGACGTGACATGACACTTGGCAGTAACCTTTTCCAAATATAATTTTTTGAAAATCTATTTTTCTTAAAACTTTTCTTTCGTGTTTCAATTATTTTTGCATAAAAATATTTTGTCTTATTTATCAAGAGGCAGGAGATCGGATAAATTAATCGGAGATAGCGAGACAAGGAGAAGACAACCGAAGAGATCGACACAGATCAATTCATTATTAAAGTAACAAATTTTCTGTGGATGTAGGTCTATAGGTTTGCCTCAAGATTAGCATATTCCTCCATTTAATAAATATGGAGAAGTCAAAAGGGCGAGGAGCTCCCCAAAATTGACAATTTTTCTCTGAATGCAGGAAATAATTTATAATGCTTATATCAAAGATTTTGGAATATGAATAACTTTATTTCATTAAATTTCCGACAAGGTGAAGTCCATAATGAACATGCAATTATGTTCGAAGTTGAAACAAATGAAAACCTCGAAGAGAGAAATTTTATTGTTTTCCATCAACTAAAGATACCTGGAAGATTTCATCTGCATCACATTATCAGACATGATGATATTGCTGCTCTGAGAGTTATTTATATCGTATTGTCACATGAGATGATACCATTACTCTGAGGGTCATTTTTATTTGTATTGTCTATTGAGACGATATCGCCATCCAAAATATACCCAGAAGATCACCTATGTTACTCAGTGAAGCATTATCTTTGTTCGGTATCAGGGAGGCATCATCAAAAGATTCATTCATTGCCAGAGAAGAGATTCATGCATTGCAGGAGAAAGGGGGAAAATGTCATGCGGGAAAATGCCATGCATTGCAAAAGAAGGTTCACGCATTGCGAGAGAAGATTTATGCATTGCAAGACAAGATTCATGCATCGCGGGAAGAGATTCACGCATTGCGGGAAAAATATCATGCATTGAGGGAAAAATGTCATGCATTGCGGGAAAGAGATTCATGTATTGCGGGAAAGAGATTCACATATTGCAAGAGAAGATTCATGCATTGCGAGACGAGATTCATGCATCGTGGGAAGAGATTCATGCATTGCGCAAAAAATTTCATGCATAGCAAGAAGAAGAAATCATGTAAAGCCACAGAAGGAAACCATGCATCGCAAGAGGAAGAATCATGCATCGCAGATAAAGAGTCATGCATCGCAAGAAGGATTAATGCATCGCGAGGAAGGAAACCATGCATCGCAAGAAAATCAATACCAATTGCATCATTTTCATTTGCAAGAACAATATCAAGAGAATTATCAACATATCACATCAGACTATTTTATTACTTCAATATCAACGAAAAAGTACATTGAAGATTATATTACAAATATAATCTACAAACTTTATTTGCTTTACGTCAAACTGGAAGAAGCTGACGTCAAGTGTCCAAGGAGAACAATTAAGTGTCAACACGATAAAAGACAGTATCTCTCCATTCAGATTACATTTTTTTGCTAATGAGTTTTATCTCAGTCTTATCCGAGAGCATCCCAAGAGGATGAATTCTCAAACAAACTGCAGGTAGGGCCGACATAAAAAAGGATGCAGCACAACGTGGAACTTTTTCTTAGCAGCGAACTGGGACATAGTCTAAAGATGAGTGCCAAACTCTTAGGACGCGAGCTGAGGAGCGACTTCCACCACAATCAAACCACACCCTATCAGAAGGCATGTGGGTTTTTCTTTAGGTTTATCAGTTCCAGTTTCGCATCCGAAAATTTTTGGGTTCACCGGAAGCAACTTTCCAATCCAAGTGGCAATGCTCTAAGAATTTTGGAAATTATGTCCGTGTAAGTTCTTACTTATGGGTGTGAAGTGCACCACATTCATGGCTAAGAGGTTGCAAGCTTCTTTTTCATACTCGACTTGCTTGTCATTCCTCCAGAACCAAAGGTTATCTTGATAATAGATTTCCTTTTCAACCGACTGAGTAGAACTACAAGCAGCCTGATTCCCTAGGTTGAGGGATATGTAGGCGGGCTCAATGTTGAAAACTCGGTTGTATTCCAATATTCGCTCTTAAATCTTATTTCTGAGCATTCTAATTTCTTCATAATTCGATATCGGATAACTTTTGAATTCTTTCAAAATCATGCGTCAAATCAAGCGTATTGAACTACAAGTGACATGAATTCTCATATAGCCTAAGATATGTAGGAAACCCATTTCCAGAATTCGGCCATAATTCTTAAAGTCCGTACCAAAATCCCTTTCCTTTGGATGAAGGTGTGGTCGGTCAAAATTGGATTTGTCAATTTCATTTTCCTCGAATTTCTTGCATCAATCCAAGTAAAATGAGGGACAGTTGTTGACATCCAATTTTGGACCTCCACAATATATATTAACCGTTGAGCTTCTTAAATTTCAAATGATTTGAAATAATTAATTTTTATAAAGTTCAAAATATTTTCAAGTTAGTTTTAATTAATCGTATAACTTTTAGATAATATATATGGTTTTATATAATTATGTATGTAATTAGTAAATATTATGAATATTTGAAAATCATCTCAAAAGATTTTATTTCTTACCTAAATATTTTTATTAAATTAGTTTAGTTTAAATTATGGTTTTAATTTTGAGTAATTTAGTTTAGTTAAATTTATTATTTTATTTCATTGAAATTAGGAAGTTCGTTAGTTGATTATATTAATTCATCTCATTTAAATTTTAGCCAAATTTTTTACATAACATTCTTAATACACTTGGCTATTTTTATTTATAAATGTACCCATTTCTATAATCCCAATTTCAATTCTTAAAAGACCAAATTTTGGGCTTGCTTACTTTTTCAGCAGTCCAAGTTCAATTTCTAGCAACCCAACAACCTTCCAGCCTACTTTATACCTTATTTCAGCCCAATTCTT
Organism: Solanum lignicaule; assembly: GCA_029582545.1. Classification (NCBI taxonomy): domain Eukaryota; kingdom Viridiplantae; phylum Streptophyta; class Magnoliopsida; order Solanales; family Solanaceae; genus Solanum; species Solanum lignicaule. The sequence continues at coordinate 21,316 of JAJOOF010006801.1, read as the reverse complement.
CTAACACCCTGACCCGGCTCAGTTCCCAGTTCTAAAAGGACTCAGAAGCTGCCCAACATTAATAATTCCAACATCCCATAAAATACAGCAACAATACGTACAACGTACAGTCCCAAATGACCCCTGCGCGCCAAGGACGTTGGAATCGATCCCCGTTGTCCATCTTATTTTCTCCTTTCATAATAGAGAGAAATTTTAGAGAAAGGGTGTCGTCCCTAAATGGTGAAAGGGTTTTGGATTTGAATTTGGAATGGGACCAATTCCTATGGGATTTTCACCCGTTTCCCTCCCTAGAAGGAACCCTAGTTCCCGTATATAAAAGTCACATTCTTCTATAACTGAGGGGGGGAGAAAAAATTTTGGGAATTTTTTTGGAAAAACTGATATAGAGAGATATAGTTTATAGAGAAAGGATTTACGTAAAGTTGCAAATAGAGTCGATATTTGAACATAAATATTCTCAAATAGCTTCAAAGGATTTGAGTTTTTTTTTCTTCTAGTTCCGTTTCCCCCGTTCTTACCTCGTCGAAGTTTGCCTGAGTTCTTGGATTCACTTTGTGGTCGTGGTAAGCTCTGTTCAGCTCGCTTGGTCCATGTTTGCTGCCCGGAAAGAGGTAAACTCCTCTTAACTTTCCGTATAGTTCTTAATTTCCTCATCGATTTTGTGTGCGTTGTTAAGATGTTGATGTTGGGGATGTGGGATCTAAGAATAGTGATTCTAACATATATTTTGCCCAAGAATGTTGAGTTGTTTTCTGATATGAAATTAGCTGCTGGTTGATGTTTTTACTGGTTAGGAAATGCTCTCGTTAGTGCTAAAACTGAATATTGTCCTTAGTCACCTACCTAAATTTCTTCAGGATTCATAACCCTGTGTTTTATTATGAGATGATTCTATTCATGTTTAAGCTGAAATTCTGGTGATAGTATGCTAAATCATGATTCAGTTTAGTTAAAGTTTCCCTATTAACGTAAAGATTTAAGTTTAAGAATTTGCTATTCCATTTCGAGCTATTAGCATAAATCTCTGTCAATGTCATTCTTAATCTCTTGAGACTGTTTGATTACTCACCGAAGTCATGACTATAATATGTTATGAATAAATGTAAAAATGAGCTCATCCTACTATGAATGATGTATCTGGACTTGCTTTATGTTTATTTTTTATATATATTTTTTTAGAATAGCATGAATTAGCTATTAAAATGAGAGTCATGTAATGTGTATTCGATGGTTGTTGGCTTATTTTTGCAATATGAATATCGATATTTTTTTTATATCTTCTATTGTTCACGTCATGAGTTCCTATATTTTTCTAGTATTTTGAGTTCTCTGCATCTTTTGTGAATGACTATTTTCCTAAAATTGTTCAAGTTTTCAAAAGCTCAAATACAACTTGTGCATAGCTTATCCATAACCGTCTTTTTCTTCGTATGAGATGCATCATTTTTTTATTTTTTTTCTCTCCCTAAATGATGACAAGTTTGTTATTTGCCATTTATTATTTGTAGCTGAATGTTGTCATTTTTTAATGCCAACAAATGTTTGTCAATAATCTGGAACGCTACATTTTCTTTTAAGTCATTTTAATACTTTGTTTGGTCTTTTGATGTAAGACACGAGCTAGTACTTTCCTTTGCATTATATAGTTGGCTTGATTTTATATTTGTTTTCTTTTTAGTAGTATGGTTTGACAGTGATGGTTATAGTTATAATTACTATTTTTTTTTTGTATGAATTACTCATATTGAGTCCAAATGGGACTCCCTTTTCCATCGCCTTTCATTCTAGTTGGGGCAAACCCAACACCCTTTTACCGAGTTGACTGGGTTCATCGAAGGCTGATTGCCAAAGGAAACTGTCATTTGTTTTAGAAGCAAAATTACAAGTTCCCAAAACCGAAAATATACAGCAGATCAAAAGTTGAAGAGATCTGGGCCGAAAGGCCCACCCTTATTTTTAAGAAGTCGTATTTTGTTATTTTGAGCCTAAGCCCTTGTCATTTTATTTATTATTATTTCTGTTAGAAGTTTAGGACAGGTGAAAGAATTGGACCTAAGGCCCAAAGATGAAAAAAAATAATCTTTCTTTCATGTTAGTTTAGGACAGGTGCAGGTGACTCAACTGGGCCAAAGGTGCAAAACGAAAATGGGCCTAAATATTGGCCCAGGCGGACATGAAAACCAGATTTGGGCCCAAGCCTCTCTCTTTTATTTTACTGTGTTTGTTTACTCGTTATTGTCAGCTATTAATCTTAAGATTTAAAAAATTTATTCAAATCTCCAAAGGACACCCATTTTGACTTAATTACGTAACTAAATTATTCATTTTTTTAGTTGACTTAAATAAATAAATAAGTTTACAAAATACTTCACTTAGATAATATTCCAATATTTTTCTATTTCTCCCTTAAAATGGCCCTAACTACAAAATAGTTCAATTTTGCAATTCAAGCTAAGTTAAAATTATTTTAGCCAAATAATTAATCGTCGGATAACCGCGTATTAGCGGGCTTTTCGGGTGCTTTAAATCTCTTCACGAAATGCTAATAAGAACCCCAAACCCCTTCTAAGTTTTCATTAGATTTTCTGTTTTTTTCTTTTGAAAACAATAATTTTCTTAATTTTACTTTAATATTTAAGTGGTGACTCTTAAAACCAGTCTAAATTATTATTTTTAAATAAAACAATATGTTTATGAAGTATCAAGATGATGTTCTACCAGGATCATTATCGAATGATATATCTAATAGGGGAAATCAAATATGCAAAACTAGATGATCTTATGAAGACGGGAAACTAGAGCAACATAGTATTTCCATCTTCAACAATCTATATCCGAGGAATCATCAAAACATTGGCGATAGTCAACTCTACAACGGAACTACAAAAAATTTCCCAGAGTAGCCTCATAACTTACAAAAATCTACCCCGAAAGTTTCTGATGGTTAGTACAATTTCTTGGAACATCAGAGGTATATGATCAAAAGGATGTCTTGAGAGACTCCAAATTTTGAAACATCAATACCACTTGCCTCTCATCTGCCTACAGGAACCTATGGTGGACAGTGAAAAAATCAAAAAATTCAAAAGAAAGCTTGAAATGCACCATGCTTTTTACGATACCTCCAACAAAATTTGGCTTCTCTGGACCAATGACATCAACATTATTATTCTTCAAGACAAAGAACAACATGTCCACATCAAAGTAAGTCATAGTAGTTGTCTTTGTTTCATTCTCACCGTTTTATATGCTAAATACTCAGAGGATTTGAGAAAGGAGTTATGGATAGACTTAAGAATCATGGCTGCAAAACTCTAAGACCGCTGGGGAGTTACTGGCGACTTCAATATATCAATAGAGAAGAAAAAATTTGAAGGAGACCTCATATGATGGAAGAGAATATTTATTTTATTGAATGCCTCAATGAATGAGGACTACAAGATGCTGGATTCATCGGTTCCAAAGTGACATGGTGTGACAACAGAGACTCTCCAACACCATCTGGAAAAGACTTGATAGACTAGTCCTTTAACACCAACTGGTTTGATGCCCTTAACAATACCTCAGTTACTCATTTATCTAGATCTTGCTCTGACCATGCCCATCTTTTATTAAATCTTCTCTATGAAAACATTCAATGCATTAAGTACTTCAAGTTCCTCAATTTCTGGACTAAACATCTAGACTTCTTAAATACTGTTCATAATAGTTGGGATGTTCATATCCACGGTAACCCTCTGTACATTCTCTACCAAAAGATCAAAAACACTACCTTAACTCTTAGTACCTGGTCCAGAAACACTTTTGGAGATATTTATGAAGAGCCTAAAAGAATGGAGACCTTGATCAGGGAACTAGAGGATACTTGCCTCACTAATAATACTCCTGAGAATAGGTGCGAACTCTCCAAATGCAAAGCTGAATTTATAAGATATCTCAAAATTCAAAATTATATCTTGAGCCAGAAAGCTAGAGTTAATCGGTTCAATGAAGGGGATGCCAACACTGCTTATTTCCATGCCACTATCAAAGACAGAAGAAGGAGCTTGACTATTAGAAGGATTCGAGATGAGAATAATAATTGGTTGGAAGGAAATGAAACTATTGCTGAAGGGGCCGTAAAATTCTATCAGAACTTGTTTGCCCATAAATCTAGCGCCAGTGACTACAATGCTCTTAGTTGTATATAGAGTTGTATCTCGAATGATGATAACAATATAATCAATGCTATTCCTTCATTACAAGAAGTTACTGACATAGTTTTTTCAATTAATGCCAATAGTTCACCCGGGCCTGATGGGCTAAGTGGGATGTTTTACCATAAATGTTGGAATATTATCTCCAATGATGTTTATAATGCGGTTAGAGCCTTTTTTAGAGGACCTATTCTCACAAAATTTCACACACACACACTTGCATTGTCATGGTCCCCAAAATAGATCACCCCCAAAGCTTTTCAGACCTCAGACCCATTAGCCTCTGCAATGTTTCTTCTAAAATCATCTCCAAAATCCTTAACTCCAAACTTTCCAATATTCTTCCTAAAATCATCTCCAAAAACCAAAGTGGTTTCATAAAGGGGAGGTCCATCTATGAAAATATTCTTCTAGCTCATGAGATCATTAGTGATATCCACAAACCCAACATAAGAGGCAATGTAGTCATAAAACTTGATATGACTAAAGCGTATGATAGAGTTTCTTGGAGTTTTTTGGGGACGATTCTAAAGAAACTAGGCTTTAATGACCAGTGGGTCAATCTCATCCACAACTATATTTCCCATAACTGGTAGTCTGTACTAAGTAATGGAAGAAGACATGGGTTTTTTCAATCTGAAAAGGGTCTTAGACACGGAGATCCGCTTTCCCCGTCTCTCTTTATTCTTAGTGCTGAAATTTTATCTCTAATGATGAACAATCTTCATAATAATATTGGTTATAATAGTTTCTATATGAAAGCTAATTGTCCTACAGTTAATCATCTTTCTTTTACAGATAATACCATTCTCTTTTGCAATGGGAACAAGAGATCCATGTGAATGGTCTTGAATACTTTGGCTACTTATGAAAAGATCTCAGGACAACTCATCATCAATAAAAACAAGAGTTGTTTTTCGATGAATTCTAAGACCAACTTAGTCACAATCAACAGGATGAAAAGAATCATTGGAATGAGATATCAACAATTCCTATCTAGTATTTGGGGTGTCCTTTGACCACTGATAGGAAGAAAATAAAGTATTATTTTGATAGAGTGAACAAAGTGGTAGGAAGGATTAGAGGGTGGCACACCAAGCTCATCTCCATTGGTGGGAGGGCCATCCTTATTAGACATGTTTTGCTTGCTCTTTCAATTTATTTGTTTGCTGCTATTAATCCTCCAAAGAAAACTTTGGAGCTCATTGAGAAATTGGTGGCTAGATTTTTTTGGTCAAGCCAAGATAATGGTAATAAACATCATTGGGCAGCATGGAAGAGCCTTTATTACCCCTACAACGAATGAGGTGCCAATTTCAAAAGCCTAACTGATACTTGTAAAGCTTTTAGAGCAAAACAGTGGTGGACCATGAGAACGACTAATTCTTTATGGAGCTCATTCATGAGCTAAATATTGTGATAGAGTTCACCCTACTACTACAAGTTGGAACAAAGGAAACTCTCAGATTTGGAAAGATATTCATGACATTAAAGAGGAAATGGAGCGATATATAGTCTGGAATATTAGTAAAGGAGAAGTCTGATTTTGGTTTGATAAATGGTGCTCTGTTGGACCTATCTACAAAACATTCGAGACTGAAGAACAACTGAATGATATTAAGCTGAATGAGGTATTTATTCATAACTTTTGGAACTGGAACTATTTCAATACTCAGGTCCCCGAGAACATCAAAGTGGTGCTTAACTCCATAGAGATCAAGATTGATAGAAATATCAATGACAAAGCCATTTGGAGCCTATCTAACTCGGGGAAATTTAGCATTGGTTCTACTTGGAGGTCTATCAGGCAAAAAAGAGATCAAAATCCAATCAATTGCAACCTATGGAAAAAAAAAAGATGTTCCTTTTAAGTTGTCCTCCTTTTGTGGAGAGCTATTAGTAACAAGCTATCGACTGACAACAGGGTTGTAAGACTTGGGATTACTCTCAACCCACAATGTTACTGTTGCAGTCTTTCTACCACAAGAACTGAGCATGAAAATGTCAAACATTTATTCTTTCAAGGGGACCTAGCTAAGAAGTTCTGGAGAAAGTTTGCAGGACCCCTGGGCATTCGATGTAGAAGTGACAACCTCAACATGATCCTACTAAGTTGGTGGAACCACAAATCCAACAGCCCTATACCACCAATTTCATTTCCAAGAATCTACCTCCAATTATTTGTTGGGAGCTATGGAAGTCGAGATGTAGCAACAAATTTGAGGGGGACGAAGCCCTTACTTTATAGAACTAGTACTAATATCACAAATTGTATTGTGCAGGTTATCAAGAAACAATTCAACAGAGTCAAAATTAATGACAACTTGAGCAGTATTTGTCAAGCTTGTGATGCGGTTGTCCAATACAATACAAGTATTCCAGTGGCACGTATCAAACCTCATTCTTTTAGAGTCAAACTCAATAGAGATGGTATTTGCATAGAGGGGCAGTGTGGAGGAGGGGGAATCAACAGAGATCAAGAGGGGAATTTCATTTTTGCCTACACTATATCCCTAGGAGCTGGAACTAGCAACATTGTAGAAGCTGAGGCTATGGTTTTTGGAATGAAATGGTGTGCTGGCAAAGGTTTTGATACGGCGATAAGTGAAACTGATTCTCTGCTACTAGCCAAGTGTTCCATAAAAGAGTGGAAACCTCCTTGGAAAATCTACAACCAAATAAAAGAGATCTAGAAAATGATTGAAGATCACGACTTCAATATCAACCATTGCTTCAGAGAAGCAAGTAGACCAGCGGACAGTCTAGCAATGCTACGTCATAAATTTGTAGGAGTGAAGACCTTCAATCTTTTCTGTGAACTTCCCAGTAACATAAGAGGTCTGGTCCATATGGACAAATGGAGCTTACCAACATTTAGGAGTAAACCGACAAAACTTGCCAACATCATATATGATCTTCCTTGATCTCCCAACCAATTATCTTTTCTTTTGCGTAGGAATAGAGTGTTCATCTCTATGATCATGTACAACGTTTGGGATGCCAAGCTAAAATTGTAACTTTTTGCACATCAATGATCAATGGACTTTTAATTTTTTTTTTTTTTAAAATTTAGAGCATGTTTGGTATTGCTGGTAAAAATTGATTATTTCTAGAAGCACTTTTCTAAATTGACTTTTTAGAAAAGTGCTTTTGAAAAAAAAAACAATTTGTGTTTGACTAATTCATTTGAAAAGTACTTTTAATAAACAAATTATGTTTGGCTAATCTTTCTTGAAAAGTGTTGTGAGAGTCAAATTATGAAAAATGGTAAGTATTAATGTACATTTAGTATTAAAGTTATTTTGTAGAGAGAAAATATTTTAAATATTTATACAAAAAATTTATTTAAATTAAATTAAAATGTACATAATTAAATTTTCAATCAATATTACTCGTATACACATAAATAAATAAAATATTAATATAATATTAACATGATGGTTAAATATAATTAAAATATCATGCAAAATAAATTTAAAAAATGGAAAAACTACATTATTAGATGTAACACCCCGTATCCTAGATAGACCAAAATGCAGATTTTGAGAAGTTGCATATGCAACCAACGGTTTCCATCCACGGACCGTAGGTCAGACCACGGCCCGTATTGTGGTCCGTGGTTCACCACTGCAACCCCTCCCCAAACCCAGCTAAGAAATCAGCTAAGTCTCGACCTACGGACAGGCCCACGGTCCGTAGGTCAGACCATGGTCCGTGGTCTGTGTCCGTGGATCCAGGCCCTATTTAACCAGCCTCTGATGCAAACGATGGCCGACCAGCACGGACCGTCATTCGATCCACGGTCCATAGGTCCCGTCCGTCGATCACTCCGACAGCAGTTAAGTCAGGGGTCTTTTGGTCTTTTCCTATTTCATTGGACCCCTAAGCTACGTCGTTTAGACCCTAAATTATGAGGTTTTAGTCAGTTTAAGCCTAGAAACATAACTAGAACTTACCTAAGTCAAATCATTAATCAAAACTTAGAAAATTATAACGCTAAGAGGAGAAAGAAGTCAAGAACCCTAGTTCAAGAACGCAACAAGTTTTCTTCAGTTCCAGCCTAGAGATCAAAGGATTTCTCCGTGAAATTCGTCACCAGGTATGTGGGATTTCACTAGTGGGTTCCTTTCACCCATTAGGTCCCTAGTTTTCATTCAGTTCATTGATTCTCTTATTATGACTAGACCTAGGGTTTCTTGAATGTTAGAATTATTGGATTCTTAGCTGTTAGAATGATCCAAATCAGATTAGTATGTTAATATTCAATTTATTGCATGAATTCCAGAACCCTAGCTATGTATTTCTTTAGTTCTTGAATTACACATGCTAGGTCAGATATTTCAGTTATTCAGTTATACATGCCTCAGTTATTAATGCATCAATATCAGTTTAATTGTTGCGTTCTCAGGTTGCATGTTTAGTTCGAGCTATCAAGTAACTTATAGAAATTCAGTCATAATTTGTTAATTACTTAATCCATTGGGAGTAGCATAATACCGAGTTGGACTAGGGTTTAACGTACCCAAATAGTCCCAAAACTACTAGATACGTAGGTTGTAAGTCCTCTTTGTGGGCATCATTTCAGTGATCACGCCAGCATGCCTCTATATCTCTGGCAGGGTATATTGGGTCCTCTCGATGGGGCGTATACATCAGACTTCACATTTAACTCGTGTGGTTTTATTATCAGTTATTAGTAGCTCCCACAATTCAGTCATATCCTATTGCATTGACCATTTATCAGTATATTCAGTTTCAACATGTTATAAATTGGTCACTGCGTTATCTCAACATTCAGTATCTATATCATGTTTAGATTATGTCATTGCTTATTTGTTTGTTCAGTTATATGTTATTTCAGCTGTATTCTATCTTGCATGCTCAGTACCTTTCAATTACTGACGTATACGTGCGCTACATCTTCTCGTGATGTAGGTTCAGGTTCTCAACATCCAGATAACTCTTAGATCTATTCCCGATCTCCATTTCAGCAGAATTCGTGGTGAGTCCTCATTCTCCGAGGACAATAGTCATAAGTCTCTTTTCAGTATTATTTTTAGTCCTTTAGTTTCAGTTTTGCTAGATTTAGCTGGGCCCTGTCCCAGCATTTCGAGTCAGTTAGAGTCTATTTTCAGACATAGTTAGATTCAGCTAAGTATTGAGTTAATATCAGCTTTGTATTAAACTCATCAGTTATTATTTATCTCAGTTATAGCATATGGGTATTCTCCATCTTTTCATTTTTATTTATGATTTAGTTTCCGCATCAGATTATTATTTTTAGTATGCTCATGAGCAGGCCATCAGGGTTAGCTTGGGATCACTTGTGGTCCTGGGTCCCGTGTCCGCGTCTCGGGGGTAGTCTTGAGGAATGACAAACTTGGTATCAGAGCACTAGGTTTAAGTTTCCTAGGATGTCTGAAAAGCCACACTAAATAGAGTTATTTTCATAAGTGTGAAGTGCGCCACATCTAATGAGGGGGAGGCAACAAAGTGTTTTAGGAAATCTTCATTTTCTTGTTACTCTTATCGTGCGTAAGGTATGATCTAAATTCCATTCTAACTCGACATTTTACATTTTAGTGATCATGCCTTCTCGTAGAGCTAATGCCAGGAATGCAAATGCCAGGAACGCAAACGCAGCTCCTCCAGTCCCTGATCAAGAAGTGTCGAATGCAGAATTCAGGAACGCCATTCAAATGTTGGCTTAAAGTGTGGCCAACCAGAACAATCATCAAGTTCAAGTTCTGGTAAATGACAACTAAGTATCACATTAGGCCACCATGATCATACTTAACATAAGTTCATACCAACATAAGACAATATCACATCCATACTCATTTCATAGTAAAGCCACTACTCTAGTAACCCCTAGGGAACACTTGTGCAATGTGTGATTTAGCATCCCATAATACTAACCTCACTAAGCACTCCTATAGGGCTACCTTGGTCATGCACTTTATCCTTTAGACTTCATTATAAACAATAGTCATAAGTAGAGAACCAATCATGTGTACCATTTGAATATAAAGACAAGTCACTCATAGCAACCATTCATTCAATATACATGCATGCATTCATGTCATAACAATATGTAAAGGAACCATCTACCACATCCTACCAAGTGTACTAGTGCAATGTATTAGTGAAGTCCCATACCCCCACTCCTACTTAGCAAACTTACCAAGAAGTTATAGAGTAGTTCATGCTCCATTCATTATCTTATTATTTAGGAAAGAATAGCCTTAACCGACATAGACCATGTGAGCTACATGGAATCCGGTGTTCTACTCCCACACTGAAAAGAGAGTGTTCTACTTGCCAAGGTAGAGCCATCATAATAGCTTCTAGGTGGATCCACTAGCTAATACCTATGTGGGCAAACATAGTTATGGAACAAGGAGATTGCTACTAGAAACCCGGACTTGCTAAACGTAGAAGGTTTCCATCTCATGAGACAACATATATATATTGGGAACATAGACTTGCTAAACGTTGAAGGAACCCATATGGGAAGCCGAACTTGCTAAACGTAAAAGTTTCCATCTCATTTTCATGTTCACTCGGTGCTAAACACAATTCCCTTTTAAAGTAGTATTAAGCCTTTACTTACAATTTAATTCAATAAGGAATGCATTAGGGACTCAACCCATCATTCATCATATAGCTCAAAGGTTTCAAAGATGAGAATAGTCTTTCATCATAGAACCAACAACATGTGAGAATGTTCATTCATTTCATATTCATATAGTGTTTATGAGAATTGCCTTTTATTGGACATATCAACACTACCTTAATCATTACATAACATTCATACTCACATCCTAGTATACATAGTCATATCTTCATGGTCATGTACATTTCATGCATAATAGTATGTAAAGGTGCATATGAGAATTACCCTTTCAATTGATACCATAGACATATCATATTCATATTTATACATGGAGTGTGTGTGTGCATGATTGTCCTCATAATGACACAACAACAATAACAACATTAACATCATAGACACCTCTCTTGTCGGGGGGGAGGGGTCCATAACATATACATAATATCCCAACTCATGTACAATTCACATATATTGCATTTAAGGATCTGAGATCATGTAAATCGCCTATCTAACATTCATACAATAGACAAGGTTACATTCATCATTCAAGTAAGTCATTCATGGCATGTATAGAATCATATATCCATATAGGGGATTATGTGAGTAGGGTACTTCCACAGCACCTCATACAATTCAACATATAGACCATATCATGTTCATAACATATCATTCATATTCATAATGTATCATACTTAGTCATATCTATGGTTGTAGGGAAGATGGACTTTGTCTCAACACTACAATTCATACTAACAAGTAAGCACCTCCACCATAAGTGGATCAAACCATTCATTCAAAGGATATATAATAAGTAAACATCTCCCCCACAAGTGGATCAACAATTCAATAGAAGGCTACCTACCAATTGAAAACCTTCATTCATAGCCATCAAGGCTTTCTTCAAGATTCAACCCTATTTTCTTGATATTCATACATCATATAGGATAACCTCATAATAAAATACTGAATTTCATAATAACATACTAGATTCTCTTCCTTTAATCATCATTCAACACAAGCTAGGGTTTAGAATTGAGAAAGAAAAGGGAAATCATGGGTCTTGTGGGGAATTGTTCAAAAACCATAAGTATTACATGAATTCATCCACAAACATTCATATATAATCATAAATAACCATTATAGATCAATGGAATCGATTTTAGAAAGAGACCCACGAATTTGATTGAAAACCTAGAAATTGGGGATCTTTGAAAACTTAGTTGAAAGGGTTTCTTGGTGATAGCTAACCAAGAATAAAGGACTCCCACAGCTTAGCCTTAGAATCCCACAAAATTCGTGATGAAAAGCTTACATCTCCTATCCCTAGCTGATCTCTTTCTATGTTCTTCAATGGAGGTTTTTGAGAGAGAAGATTTTTGGGAGGGAAAATGAGTTGGGCTTTTATTTGGGTCTTGGAATAATTGATTTAATTGGGAGAGTTTTGGGGTTAAAATGACTTAAATAGGGGTCCTAGGCTTGGGAAAAATGAGATATCCTTGAGTTAAAACAATTCGGAAAAGACCCAATAAGTTACTTGCTGGAAACTGTCAAAATAGCATCACTAAAGCCTTCACAGACCGTGATAGTAGCAAGCAACAACAGCTTTTCCGCCATTGTGCGCTAGCTTGTCATCACCACGGCCCATGAAACGGATCGTGAAGATTTTCATCCTGACAGTGCTTCACTATTGCGGGAATAACTTTTTACTCCAAGATCGAAATTGGGCAAACTCGGTGGTGTTGGAAAGAGGACTCAGAGACCTTTAATTATATAGGTCATGGAACACCTAATTCATTTTGAGCTAAGATATATGACCATTTGAAGTTGATCATATACTCTAAGTCTAATGGAAAGCCCTTCAAGTGAGGCTCCACGAGCTGTGGTGCCTACCACGAGCTGTGGTGCCTCTCGTGGTCATGATACAGTATCTAGGAAACCTTACCCTTAACCCCTAAAAATCTAAGGCACCACCACGAGCCTTCCCACGAACTGTGGTCATCACCACGGGCCGTGAAGTGGCTCGTGTAGAGGGGCTGTTTCTGGGCAGCCTTTGTTTAGCCACTGCCTAGCCTACCATGAGCCGTGGTCCTCACCACGAGCCATGGTGGTCGTCGTGGAAGGTGAGGCAGTGTCCATGAAAGAGTGGACTGCCCTAGTCCTCTTCCTTGGCTCTAACCCTAAACTTAGCCCTCGCTTAGTCTACTAGTTTCCGGACGTCATGGTCGTTTTTTAATGTTTGACCTCTAAAATCACCAAACTAGCTTCAATAGCCATTTTTCATCATTTAAACAAGTTTTCAACTATAAACTAACATGCGATTCTCTAGTTCAACCTACTAGATTTAGTCGAGCATTAGCTAGGTCTTACTAGTTCGCACGGGGTGTCACATTAAGGCCAGAAAGATGATCTCTAAGGGTTATCTCTATCATCTAGTTTGGGTTAAGGATTCAAGCTCTGAAACTCCAACTCTTGAGTCAGTTCCAGTGGTTAATGAGTTTCCAGAAGTGTTTCCAAAAGATCTTCCCAGAGTCCCTCCTGATAGTGAAATCGACTTTGGAATTGATCTCCTTCCAGATACCCAACCTATCTCTATTCTTTCTTATAGAATGGCTCCAGCTGAGCTTAAGAAATTGAAAGAGCAGCTGAAAGACCTTCTAGATAAGGGCTTTCAGACCTAGTATTTCGCCATGAGGTGCACCAGTGTTGTTCGTAAAGAAGAAAGATGGTTCTCTCAGAATGTGCATTGACTATAGGCAGTTGAACAAAGTCACAATCAAGAATAAGTATCCCATCCCCAGGATTGATGACTTATTCGACCAACTTCAAGGTGCTAGTCATTTCTCAAAGATAGACCTCAAATCAGGTTATCATCACCTTAAAGTCAGAGATAATGACATTCCAAAGACAGTCTTCAGAACTCAGTATGGTCATTATGAATTTGTAGTCATGTCATTTGGACTAACCAATGCTCCTACAGTTTTCATGGACTTGATGAACAGAGTGTTCAAGTAGTACTTGGACTTGTTCGTTATCGTCTTTATTGATGATATCCTCATTTACTCTAGGAATGAGGAAAAACATGCGAGTCATTTAAGAGTTGTTCTGCAAACTCTCAAAGATCGCCAATTATTTGCAAAATTTAACAAATGTGAGTTTTGGTTACAATCAGGTGCCTTCCTTAGGCATATTGTGTCTAGTGAAGGAATTCGAGTAGATTCCGAGAAGATAGAAGCAGTGAAACAATGGCCCAGACCTACCTCTGCTACAGATATCAGAAGTTTCTTAGGTCTAGTGAGCTATTACAGACGGTTCGTGGAAGGATTTTTATCCATAGCCTTACCATTGACTAGGTCGACTCAGAAAATGGTCAAGTTCCAGTGGTCAAATGATTGTGAGAAAAGCTTTGCAGAACTGAAAACTAGGTTGACTACAACTCCTGTCTTGACTCTACCAGGGGGTTCAGATGGTTATGTGATCTATTGTGATGCATCCAGGGTCGGCCTAGGTTGTGTATTGATGCAACAGGGTAAGGTTATAGCTTATGCTTCTAGACAGCTTAAGGTACATGAGTAGAATTATTCGACTCATGACCTCGAGCTTGCAGCAATGGTGTTTGCACTCAAGATTTGGAGACACTACTTGAGAAAAAGTTGAATCTTCGCTAGAGAAGGTGGCTTAAGTTCCTCAAGGATTATGATATGAACGTGCATTACCATCTGGGTAAGGCGAATGTAGTAGCAGATGCTCTTCGCAGATTATCTATGGGTAGTGTAGCACATATTGAGAAAGAAAGAAAAGATCTAAGAAAGGATGTTCACAGACTTGCTTGCCTAGGAGTTCGTCTTATGAGCATATCAAATGGTGGTGTAACAGTTCAGAATGGGGTAAAATCTTCTTTGGTAGTGGAAGTTAAGGAAAAGCAAGACAGTGATCTAATCTTGCTTGAACTTAAGGGTGCAGTCCACAATCAGAGAGTGGAGGTTTTCTCCTAAGGGGGAAATGGTGTGCTTCGCTACCAGGGTTGATTATGTGTTCCTAATGTGGGCGAGTTGAGACAACATATCCTTGCAGAGGCCCATAACTCCATATATTCTATCCATCCAGGCGCCATTAAGATGTACCGCGATCTGGGAGAAGTCTATTGGTGGAATGGTATGAAAAGAGATTAGCAAATTTTGTGGCTAAGTGCCCCAATTGCCAGCAAGTCAAGGTAGAACATCAGAAACCAGGAGGCATGACTCAAGAGATTGACATTCCTACTTGGAAGTGGGAAGTGATCAACATGGACTTCATCACAGGGTTACCTCGTACTCGCAGACTGCATGACTCCATTTGGGTGATTATTGATAGGGTTACTAAGTCTTCTCGCTTTTTAGCGGTCAGGACTACAGATTCGGCAGAGGATTACGACAAGCTTTATATTAATAAGATTGTGAGGTTGCATGGGGTTCCTTTGTCTATCATCTCAGATAGAGGTCCTCAGTTTACCTCTCATTTCTGGAAGTCATTTCAGAAGGGTCTTGGTACTCAGGTTAACCTTAGCACAACATTTCATCCACAGACGGATGGTCAGGCAGAGCGTACCATTCAGACCTTAGAGGACATGTTGAGAGCTTGTGTGATCGATTTCAAGGGTAGTTAGGACGATCACCTTCCTCTTATTGAGTTCGCCTACAACAATAGTTACCATTCCAGCATTCAGATGGCCCCTTATGAGGCATTGTATGGGCGTAAATGTTGATCTCCAGTTGGTTGGTTTGAAGTAGGTGAAGCAGCCTTGATAGGACCAGATTCATTTCTTGATGCTATGGAGAAAGTGCAACTCATTAGAGATAGACTTAAGACTGCCCAGAGTCGCCAAAAGTCTTATGCAGATGTGAGAAGAAGGGAACAAGAGTTCCAAGTTGATGATTGTGTTTTCCTGAAAGTGTCACCTATGAAGGGGGTGATGAGATTTGGCAAGAAAGGGAAGCTCAGTCCCAATTAGAACACTAAGAGGAGTAAGAAGTCAAGAACCCTAGTTCAAGAACGCAACAAGTTTTCTTCAGTTCCAGCCCAGAAATCAAAGGATTTCTCCGTGAAATTCGTCACCAGGTATGTGGGATTTCACTAGTGGGTTCCTTTCACCCATTAGGTCCCTAGTTTTCAGCCAGTTCCTTGATTCTCTTATTATGACTAGACCTAGAGTTTCTTGAATGTTAGAATTGTTAGGTTCTTAGCTGCTGGAATGATCCAAATCAGATTAGTATGTTAATATTCAGTTTATTGCATGAATTCCAGAACCCTAGCTATGTATTTCTTTAGTTCTTGAATTACACATGCTAGGTAAGATATTTCAGTTATTCAGTTATACATGCCTCAGTTATTAATGCATCAATATCATTTTAATTGTTGCATTCTCAGGTTGCATGTTTAGTTTGAGCTATCCAGTAACTTACAGAAATTCAGTCAAAATGTGTTAATTACTTAATCCATTGGGAGTAGCATAATACCGAGTTGGACTAGGGTTCAGCGTACCCAAATAGTCCCAGAACTACTAGCCACGGAGGTTGTAAGTCCCCTTTGTGGGCATCATTTCAGTGATCACGCCAGCATGCCTCTATATCTCTGGCAGGGTATATTGGGTCCTCTCGATGGGGCGTATACATCAGACTCCACATTTAGCTCATGTGGTTTTATTATCGATTATTAGTAGCTCCCACAGTTCAGTCATATCCTATTACATTGACCATTTATCAGTATATCCAGTATTCAGTTTCACCATGTTATAAATTGGTCACTGCATTCAGTTATCTCAGCATTCAGTATCTATATCATGTTCAGATTATGTCATTGCTTATTTGCTTTGTTCAATTATATGTTATTTTAGTTGTATTCTATCCTGCATGCTCAGTACCTTTCAAGTACTGACGCATACGTGCGCTACATCTTCTTGTGATGTAGGTTCAGGTTCTCAGCATCCAGATCACGCTTAGATCGGTTCCAGAGCAGAATCAGTGGTGAGTCCTCATTCTCCGAGGACAATAGTCATGAGTTTCTTTTCAGTATTATTTTTAGTCCTTTAGTTTCAGTTTTGCTAGATATAGTTCATATATTTATTGCAAAGAGGATGACTTTAATGACAATTTATGTTATGTTCTAGTTGTTTGTTTGTATTACCTTGCTCCATCAAATAACCCTGGTATGAATTTTCTCAATGTCACTTTTGATGGTACTGAATATGGCAATGGCGGATAGGTGTTTTGATCTCTCTCTCAACTAAGCATAAGCTAGGTTTTTATCACTGGAGGTTGTACATCTATCCAGATTCATCCTTGCTTGATCATTGGAGAAGATGATATGGTGATTGTGTGGCTTCTAAACTCCCTCAACAGAGACATCTCAGAGAGTGTGATTTACTTTCAAACTGCGAAGGATTAGTGGACTGAGCTTAAGGAACGCTATGGATAAGCAGATGGTGCTAGGGTGTTTCAACTGCAATGAGATATCAACAATATTAGTCAAGAAACTTCAGATAGTGCAATTTATTTGACTAAACTTAAGAGAATTTCTCAATACCTTTATGATTTATCGTTGTGATTGTGATTGAGGAGCAAAAACACACAATGTTAATATGAATGAGGATCAACAACTTATTCAATTTTTAATGGTTCTCAGTGATGTCTACACTGGTATTCAAGGTAACATTCTTATGATGAAACCACTTCATTCGACTGCACATGTTGTCACGACCCAGACCGTCGTAATTGGCACCCACACTAACCCTTCGATGGGAGAACTATTACTACAACCCAAACTAACAACTCAACTAAAATACTAAGGCATTTAAAAATACGAAAGCAGATTTAAATGCTAAGGAAAAGAAATAGGGAGTTCTCATAAACTCCAAACTAAAGTCTAACAACCAAAACAATGCGAAATAACACATAGAACCTGAAAGTCAATGTACCAAAACATCTAAGGCTCAACCATAAGTCTAAACAAGAAGGGGTACAACCCCATACTAAACATAAGAAATCTAAGGAACTAGTCTAAGTCCGAAAATGCGGACATAAACAGAAAGAGAATTCATGGCAGCCCGAAAAAACTGGCTCACCCTTGAATTCGAACGATCACTGATCTTCTAAACGAGGTATGTCAATAGCCGCTTGAAGATGCCCTGTACTCAACAAAGAAAGAGCAAGTGCATTATCAGTACACAATCATCGTGTACTGGTAGGATCACACAGCTATCTCACTAAGTGCAACATACATAAGCCATTACAACATCACAATAACATGCATACACCGAACATATACAATATCAATATCATTTTCGAACAACGTGCAATTTCACAATTCTCAAGATATATAGTTATATCAAGTCAATGGTCCTCTCATGTAGCCCACACCCAAACTGTTAGTGTACCGGTATGTGGTATCCGTTCCAAGTTAGCGTGTTGGATCATGACACCCGTTCCAATATTTATGCTGGTACGTGGAAACCGATCCCAGTTAGTGTGTTGGAACGCAACACACGATCCATTCAACAAGCCACAATCACAATCACAAGTATATTATCAAAATCATACAATCAAGTCATAATTCATGGCAGACATCATTCATCTATCCTCATTTACAATTAGTGTGATCAATAATACAACATTTGCATACATACATGTATTATAATAAAGCAAGAACAAACATACATCACACAACATGAAATCACAACCATCACCTACCTCAAACAAAGCTTGAATCCCCTAAGAAACTTGATCCTTCCCTTTTCGGATTCTTTCCACTTGTTCTTGGTCTACAAACAATCATAATAACACGAGAATCAATAAACGATGTCTAATTACCCGGATTAAAGTCAACACTATCAACCCTAAATCAAACCCATGATCCCAATATCCAAAATTAGGGCTTTTCCCACCATCCAAACAGTTCCAAAACCCTTCCCCAACAATAATTACCCACGAAACTAAGTTCTACGGATCGAAAAATGGATTCGGAGAGTGAAAACCTTACCTTTAGCCTCAAGAATGGTGAAAAATGGTCAAGAACTCGCTTGGGGTTGTCTCCTAGCTCTCAAAGTTGAAAAGTGTAGAATAAAACATTTTTGGGGTTTATTTCCGACTTAAATCGTGATTGTCCCGCCATAGCAGTCCTAACCCCACTACAGCAGGTCTACCTTGGCGGCACAAAATCCCGCCATAGCGGCTTGCACGGAACAGAGAGCTAAATAAAGAATTTCCAAACCCTCATTTCACAACACACCTTCATCCCATGTCACTCAGAAACTGCCCTCTCATGCTAAGATCAATTTCGGGAGTTCTATTCGCCCGAATTCAATTTCGTAAAGTCGTACAGGTTCCTTAACGTCTTAGCTATCTATTCATATGATCGAAGTCATAATTAGATCTCCCAATTGTTACCAGATTTCTCTAGACCTGACTGACTCCGATTTCGTTCAAATCTGGACTAGGTTGGGAATTTCCAAGTTACTACGAAAAAGTTTTCCGGCCCAAAATTTTTCCCCGATGGCATTTCTATAACGACGGAAGCCGATCGTTACATGTGCCTATTCTAATGTTCTCCATGAAGAATCACAAAGGGAGGTACATGCTCAACATACTCTTGGTATTGAATCTTTTCTTTTTGCAGTACTGAACAATGTTCAATGAATCTAGTCAAACAAGGAAATACAGGAATGTTGCTCAAAACATTAAGACTGCTGCTAGGAAATTCGAGCAATTTTGTAAGTATTGCAAAAAAATCAGGTCATGTTAAGGAAGAATGCTATAAATTGGTGGGCTATCCTGCTTATTATAAGTTTATAAGATTAGGAAGCTAATCTATCAACAGTGCTATTGGAGAGTAGGATAACACTATAGGGCTTGATGCTCATGCTGTTTTTAATCTCAATTCTCGACAGGATTTCTCTGAGACACAGTGTGACCAATTGATTCAAATGTTCCAACCTGTTCAAGAAGGAATTGGAGCATCAAACTCCTAATGTCACTGCCAGTGCAAATCTGGCCAGTATGCAGTACTCTTATATTATTTTTACCTCTTTTTATTCTAAGAACCGTTTTTGTAGCCGTGTTAATGGAATTCATAGTCTCTATATATACATAAAATATTAAGGAGGTTCGAGTGAACACCCTTCCTACGCCCTAGATCCACCCTGCTCCTGCGACACTCATAATTTTTTTAATACAACAAAAGTCAAAACTATCCAAATGCTTTCTGTTAGCATGAAAATGTTTTTTTTTTTCTACAAAAGATTGTGAAAAGTAATATATCATCTATCCTTATTTATATGAAACACTCTCATTTTAGTCTGTTGAAATAGGAATGCAACTTTTTAATATTTTAAAATAATTTTGATTTTAAATTCCCATTTACCTTTAATGCGGTGATTTATAATCATAAATATCTAAAATAAATTTCAAAATTCTTTACTTATTCCTTTAAACTCCAATACACCATAAATTGGGAAGGAGGGAATGATAAACTCCAAAGCTAGTTTTAAATGTACTCCTTCCGTCTAATAAACACCTAAAAATAAACAAAACTAACAACTTCAAGAGGTACTAATACCTCTAACCTCATAATAAAAAAGAGTTGGTAGTCTTCAAGAAAACTATGTTAGAGGTAAATTAATTGATTTTGTCTTGATTTTGAAATGAATATGAAGTATAAATATATTTAAATAAACGATGTCACATTGTCTTTCTAAATTTTTGTCCGTCAATACTCTAGCCAATGCGTGAGAACCACAAATAATACTTTTTTAAATATGGTCCCTTAGCTTGAATTATTATACAAAACAAAATTAAACAATAAGTCAAGACCCATCAATAAAGAGATATTATAAGTTATTAACCAATAAATATTGGGGCCAACAACCCTAATGAGTGTCCAAACTCCCCATGTTTTAAATGTCCAATGCTTGTTGGAAAGTGAATGGTGTGAAACTTGATGGTCCCTCCTTCATTAAAAGTTGGGGTCCAATGTTTGTTGGAAACTGAATGGTGTGAAACTTGATGGTGGGAATGAGATTTCCATAAAGAAGTAGCAGTATTTGATCCATACATAGTTGTGTTTGACTAATTTGTGTAAACTCATAAAAAATTATAAGTAGTAATGTACGTTTACTATTAAAATACTTTTATAAGGAAAAATTATTTAAATATTTATTAGAGATAAATCTCAAAAACACACATAAACTATCTCTTTTTTTGAGTTTCATACCTAAACTATTGGGAGTGTGAGTTTTATACCTAAACTATCACCTTTTAATTTGAGAAACACACATCAGTGTGGTGTGTGTAATACACTCTCTCTATTATTTGCAAAAACCTTGACACATGGCATTCCACACAGATAAAAATATTCCATCTTGACAAAAAATAAATAATCAACTATTAGTATTAATTAAAAATTAAATATTAAAATATTATTATCCCAAAAAAAATTATAAAGTAAATTTTTTTAAAAATATTTTCTTACCACACTC
>JAJOOF010006800.1:0-24964 GCA_029582545.1 Solanum lignicaule | reverse complement strand
CAGTCCGTCGCTTTTTGTAAAATAATTATTTTAATTAAAAAGCGACGGACGGCATCTCTTAGTCCGTCGCTTTCTTGGAGTGACGCTGTCCTTCGCTTTTTCTTCCGTCGGTTTTTAGCAGTTTTTTAGTAGTGCTACATACCTGACATCTTGTCTTGTCATCTTTGAGGAAATCAAAAATAGTTTCAAATGGAAGAGGAAGCCCTTGGGAAGTAGCAACAGTGACAATGAAGCCGTTTGGTTGGGTAATTTCATCATTTTCTCTTATAAAAACTCTATCTCCATTATTCAACTGTGATAACGCTTTAAAATCTAATTTATTTTTCATGCTTAGGACTTGACAGAAACTCTTCACCATCCTTTGAGATAATTGCCACACATTTTTCATCTCTTCTAGTATATCATTAATCACTGAAAATTTTAAAAAAACAAAAAAAATATAGTATTGACTTATCAAATTAGGGTGTGTTTGGTGTAATGGAAGCCAATTTTCACAGAACGATTTGTTTTTGGAAAAACATTTTAAATTTTTTTTATGAAGATTGATTCATGATAATAATATAGCAAATTAGATAGTGTTTGATGAGATTTTCGAGTGTTAAAGATGATAGTAATGTCCTAGTGTTGTTAAAGTATTCATATAATGTTAAAAGTTAAGATAATTGTGAATGAAATGACTTTTCCCAAAAAAAGAAGAAGTGAAAAGTAATCATTTTTTCTGCTCCTTTGGTTAGAAAATATTCTCTAGAAAATGACTAATTTTTAAAAGAAAAATCAATATATAAAACACATCGCTATAGAATTTTAAGGACATTTTTGGAGTTCAAATTTGAGATAATTAAAAAGAAAAATGACTTTCACACAAATAAGAGAGGTGATCATTTTTCACCCCTTTTAGATAAAAAATATTTCTCTAGTCAAACATAAAAAATAACTTATGTTTTTAAGAAACAAAACTTTTGCACCAAACACACTTTTAAAAAGAAGGTCACGTTTCAGATAAACAAAGAAAAAATAGATGAATTTGACCCCATCAAGATTTTTTTTTTAAACAAAGCCACCATGAGGTGACGGAAAATTTGACATAGATCCTTATCATATCTTATAAATTAACATTTAAATTGCAACAAGTATGTAAAGAAGGGGATATAAAGTCGAACCTCTTTTGAGATAGTGCCTAGTTGGACATGTTGCACCCCTTGCATAATTATATCTCTCAGACATCCTTTGAAGTGTAACAATCCATCTTTTAGCTCCATATATTTGACAATCCAACAACAAGTCTCTAAAGATATGATCAACCTGATTTTTTTCATCTACTTGAACATGCTCAATCCACGTAACCTACAAGAGAAAAAGTAATTAAAAAAGAAAAGAAGAAATATTATTTTGATAATTGAAAACACTTCTCATAGGAATGTATGTTGAAAATTCATTTTTCTTATTAATGGATGGTATAAGGTAAAGATTATTGAAGACCATATAAGGGGACAACTATTCATCCTATCTTGTTTGTATTTGAGTATTTGGGGGCATGAACAACATAATATGGGTTATTGTTTAACATTGTTAAAAGTAAGAATAGATATATATTTAACGACTTTGATTTAACATCTTTAAAAATTGGTTACTGAATAGATGCAATCCTAAAATATAACTTATAAGGTTGTTGGAGGGATTTTCCAAGGTTATACATGAAGACAAAATGATCATTTTCTAAACAAATAACAGGGACACTTTAAACAGCCCCCAACACATGTTCAAAACTAAATATTTGAAGCATGAACAACATAACATAAAAATCTGAAATTGGATAAATAAAAAGTAATGATAGATTTGATTCTTATGTCATAATAAGAAAAATAGACATCATGAGACAACTTTATGAATAAATCATATGAAACTTCCAAGCATAAGAAGTTACACAAGTTTAACTCTCTTTGAATAAATCATATGAAACATCCATCATTATCCATGTTGTTTGATTAAGTTGTTTACAACAACGTATGAAGAACAAATCTCTAGCTTCCACTAGAGGACATAAAATATGCAACTTTTCACACATCTGTTTTTAAGAAACAAGAAAAAATTAGATCATTTTTACGAAATAATTTTAATATTTATTTAATTTTTAGGAAAAATAATATAAAAGATTGTTTATCATTTTACCAATTGTATAGAACCTCCCATATTTCCAGAATCAAGAACTTCAAGAATACTAGCGTTTGTGACTATAGTAGGAAACATGTTCATCCAACTGATCTGCATATATAAAATCAATTATTTTAAGAATATAATTCATGATTAAATAATAATAATTATGCCTCAATATATTTTCAAGTAATTAAGGGCGTCCATGTAAATACTCATTGTACATGTCTATGGCTCCATTAAAATCATCTTAATCTATATTGTATTGGAGAATATTAAAAAATAAAATGACCTATTCAAAGTAGCCACGAATTCAAAGTCAATGAGGAATGACCAACAAATTTACAAGTCATTGAAAAATAGTCAATTTGGAACCCATGACATGACAGATTCTCTCTCTTTCTCAAGTTCAAAATCTATACCAATTGCGTGGTATGTTTCAACATCAAAAGCGGCCAGTTTTCAATATATTCTCAAACACTTAATACTCTGCAAAAATCTATCCAGAAAAGTGGCTAGCAGACACAATTTTTACTCTGCAAAACACATGATCGAGAGCTATATATATAATTGAGCATGCTTTAGACCCTACTACAGACACATTCTAAAGTTGTATCAACTTAAGTTTAATGAAGACAATAGCATTTATGAACTGAACTATTATAACATAAAAATATTTAAGAAACTTACCGAATCAAGAAAAATTTGGATCAACTCAATTGCATTCATAGACACAACTCCACAATCCTTTGTTGACTCTATTCGAGCAGTTGATG
This sequence comes from Solanum lignicaule, assembly GCA_029582545.1. Taxonomy (NCBI): domain Eukaryota; kingdom Viridiplantae; phylum Streptophyta; class Magnoliopsida; order Solanales; family Solanaceae; genus Solanum; species Solanum lignicaule. The sequence continues at coordinate 22,037 of JAJOOF010006800.1, read as the reverse complement.
ATTTACAAGGTTGATTTGGATTTGGAAATATTCTATCATAACTCTCACGATGAATGAACCACCTCTCATCAGTTGGTGATTTTACCCAAATTGGATCATCAACATTCAAAAGTCCAAGCATTTCATTCATAGCAGGAACAACTATCTCACAAATAACCGTGTTCTCCCGATTTTCATGATGTAACCGATAATTTTCTTGTGTTAATGAGGACATTATTGGGATATTATTGATATTTATTGAATGTGCTCCAAAGTTATTATTATGATGAGTATTTTCTTGATGAAATGGAGGATGATATCCAATGGGAGAACCACATAAATTCTTGCTCAACAAACTCTTATCAAGGGGATTTGTTGCTGATTCAAAAGTAGCTTTTGGTGGTGCCAAATTTGAACCCGTCACAGAAGACTTTCCACCAAAACATGAGATGATATTTAATAATCTTTTACGCTACAAAATTACAAAAAAAATAATAACAATTATTAAGTTAAGTTACTTGCTAAATATGTAATTATTTATAATAAAATAATTTTGTAAGATAGAATAAATAATTTGCTATCAATGTATATAACGTAAATTCATTTTATTCAATTAATTGACTATGAAATGAAGGTGATCTCACTTGTATAGGGCATGCAAAATTCATAAGCATCAAACATGGACAAATCCAGAATTCAACTAAGGTAACAAATAAAGGGGGAAAATGTGCAAGAAATAAGAGAAATTAGTAACCCCAAGGAGAAGCTGGACGAAGATAAAAAAGGCGTTATCAAAAGAAAGAAGAAGAACAAAAGTTTGGCTACTAATGCCTAGGAAAGAAAACAAGAAATGATATGAATAATGTTACCAATAATGATGGGAAACAAAAGGGGAAAGAACTTTAACATGAAGAGGATCGGGCTAGTTCTTGCAAAAGGGAAGAACATGTCACAAGTACAAAGTCCAAAGTCCAACAATGAACAAATTGAACAAGAGATCAATTAAGGGGGATACAATTTCATCAGAAATAGAAGAAGAAAAAAAGACCAAGTTCTACTTAAAGTTAGTAAAAATCCTATTGGTAAGCCAAGGCAAATAGTAAATAAAAAGTACTTGATAACCACCAATCTCAGCAGACACCTCAAACATTTCAAATAAGCAAGATTAGGCTTAGAACACTCTGGACCATGCTCAGAAGGCATCCAATAAACAACAGGTCACAAATTTTTATGACAAGAATTGGGAGTAGATTACTAATAAAACTAAAAATAATGAGGAAGAACAAAAATCCTAGGAGGAGAGAAATATTCAGGCTACAATAATCTGGTCATCAATAATTGGGACGACAAAATAGGTATTAAAAAATAAGCTGAATATGGAGAAGTTGCTTGAAACAAAACTCGATTAGTAACTCAAGGATACTCACAACAAAAAGAAGTCAACTATGATAAAACCTTTGATCATGTAGCCCGGTTAGAATCCATTTGCATTCTTCTTGCATATGCTTTCTTACAAAGGTTTTAATCTATTTCAAATCAATGTCAAAAGTATTTTTTTTGAAGATTTTTTTTTTTAAAAAAATAACCTCCTAGTTTTGAACATTACAAATTTCCCTATCATGTTTTTAAATTATCAAAATCTCTTTAGTCTTAAACAAATTCCTCGCTCTTGGTATGATCATCTAAGTACTTTTTTTTAAAATCAATCATGAATTCACAATAGAAAAAATTAATTCTATTCTTTTCATCAAAAGCTTCCCTGCTAAAAATCTCATTATTCAAACATTTGTTGATAATATTATTTTTGGAAGTGCTAATTTTTTGTTGTGCAAGGAATTTTTATATTTGATGCAAAGAGAGTTCTATATTCACACCAGCATGGTATTGATTCCCTTCTTGGATTACAAATTAAAGAATTTAGCTAGAGGAATCAATCCTTTACTCTCAAAATCATTTCAAAATCAATCAGACTTCGTGAAAGGGAGATTTATTACAAGAATTTTTTACTAGAAGACTTAATTTGTTGTTATTGATGACAAGTACATCCCCCTTTTTTTAATGAAGACTAGATGCCCCCAATAACTCATTGGGCAAATATTGATGACCTAGTGGTGTTTACTGGTAATAAAACTAATTCTATTATTGAATAAATAAAGACAAGGATTAGAAACAACACTATTGAAGTTGTGCACTGTTTGAGGGAGGCTAATCAAGTTATGTTATTGATGAATAATCTGAAATGAGTTCAAAATCGTAGCAAAATTCTCACACATTGCAATATCAAGACTGGTGGCGGAGCCAGAATATTTATGAAGGGTTGTCAAAATGTCACATTGCAATATCAAGAGTTAAGACCTCCCTAAACATGTCTGGGGAGTCTACAATTTTTGACAATTGACAACTGTCAAGAATAAGAATCAGATTTGATAGAGAAACTTCTTTTTTGTTATTCAGCATGTTTGGCTATAATATAACTACATAATATTTTTACAGAGGTAAGAACTAGTCCTTCTTTTGTATTTTATCTCTTTCAAGATATATACAACCTAGCCTGATTGGGAACCTTATAAAACATGTTCAACTTTTTAAAGATACTTTACAGTTTTTGGGAGATTTCCACCTTGTATTAAATACCTGTATTTAATCCATCAAGTTCAAATTATGAATCCACATTTGTCTCGTGTTATACATAAGTAACTATTTTCAAGGAAAATAAATTAATTAAAAAGCTAAAGAATTAAAGAGGATAAATAAAAAGGTTTACCTCCTCTCTCAACCTTTGAGTTTTCACTTTCAAAATTTCTAAATTACGTGTCCTTTCTTCTTCTCCAATGAGTAGACCATCACATTCTAGGCACATATTATTTGTCATTGCCTCTTTCATTGCCATAATCTCACAACGGAATCTTTCATTTTCTTTATGAATAGTATTGGTGTTTGGCATATCATTTTGTGTTTTTCGGAAATATACATATATATATATATATATATATATATATATATATAACAAAAATTAATCACAGAAATATATAGACAAATAAAATAAGATATTATGAGTTAAATAACTGTATAAAGAGAATGAAATTAATAGTTCTTGAGATAATATCATTTTTCGTTCTTAAAATTTAGATACATTATGATTTTTGTCCTTTTGATATTTGATGAATCACATTTAAATTTAAATTTAATCAAAATGTGTGTTTCTAATCCTTTTATGTAAGATGCATGTCGTATGAACTACTTTCAAAACTATACTACTATCAAATATCGAGTAAAATTGCAATCTTAACATAACACCTAGGTAATTAAGTGTCGGAGAGATTAATAATTATGAAATATTTGTGAATATTCACAAGTAAATGAATCAAAAGTGCACATTTCAATTAGTTCAAGGACCAAAAGCTATTAATTCGTTTTTTTTAATGTGTGAAGAATATTTTTCTCCTCCATCTTTGCTTAAAATTTCAAATTCCCTCTCTAATTTTGAACAACATACATTTTCTTCCTCATATGCTATATATATTTTGATGGATTAATTTCTATATGGATGGAAAAAATGAGTCCATGAGGATACAAATTATCCACCGCGATCAACTTTGGATAAATTTGGTTAGGCATATTTTCATGGGAGATCAATTGGTCACAACTCAAGGTAGCATATTTAAAACTTGGCTAATATAGACTAAATATGTAGGTCAAATTAATTCATAAGAGAACTTGTTAAAAAAAAAATTAAAAAAATTATTTGAGATGTTAAATATAGTCGGAAATAAGAAAAATTATAGTTCGTTTGATAATTACACAAAACACAAGAAAATAAACTAAGAAAAGAGATTTTGGTTAAATTAGGAAATTGGGTTGCGGTCCATTTTAAGCGCAACCCATTCCAAATAATCTATAAACCCCTTATTTATATATTCAAATCATTTTGACTAGCCTGAACTTAGTTTAACCTATCAATTTAATATTTTAAGATTTCTTTAATTCATCAAAGAATCCAAAAGAAAAAAGAAAAGCATTAGTTCCTAGTTGTAAAACCATATTTTCTTTAACTAAATTCGCAAAATTTAATAGAACTACCAAATGATGGTCATTTATTAATTCCTTGCTATGTTTTTGAACTTGTTAGGGAGTTCATCTATTTCGAATAATTTATCATGATTCTATCATTGGTTTTACTAAGTTGTAGCTCGATCAAATTGAAGGCAAAATGAAAATACTTAAATTTCTATAATGAAATTCATATATTAATGAGTAAAATAACTTACTTTCAAATCCATTCATTAATTCATCGAGACAAAAGTAAATAATTGATTTAGGAAACTATGTTGAATTTGAAAAGTAAAATCATCAACAATAGAACTACTTGTACACAAAGGGGAAAATATTAAAAATGAGAGGAAGTAAATGTACTAATTAACAATATAGGAATAAATTAACGTATTTAATTACACATTCAAAAAGTTTAACCAAATTTAGAGAAATAATTTTAGGACCTAACCCAAGAGATTCACGTGCCTTGCTATGGAGCCGACCCTACTTTTAACTAGTCATTTCGATCTCCCCTAGAATTATGCATGATTTAATGCAAAAAGAAATATTAATTTGTAATTTTGTGTAAATAATATTAATAACAAAGCATCAATTAATGATAATGAAATTTACAGTAAAATGACTAATCAATTAAAATTACCTTTTTTTTAATCCTTTTATTTTGAAACCAATACAAGATCTGCTTAGGTTCAAGCCCCACTTCCCTAGCCAGTTGGTTTCGTTGGTCCTCGTTTGGATATGGACATTTCTTAAAGAATCTTCAGTTCAAAATTCACAAAAAAGTCAATCATTAATTTTTATAAAATAAACCTAAAAATAAAAAGATAAAAAAAGCTTTATATCATAAAATATATAGTGAATTGGTAAGTCAATTTTGGTTGAGAACATTTTACCACAAAAATGGGACCTAATTCCTAATGAGAATTTGGATTAGTCAGGCCCTAGAGAGGGTACCAAATATTCATCAACGAATTGAGGATTGCTAAGTACTCATTTATTTTTAGCCAGAGGCCATGTGTTTGTGTTTTGGGACTTGAGTCATCATCTTTGGTTGGGAAAATTTTTCCCCAAACTGAGACTTTCCAATGTGAATCTGAATTAATTGGGCCCTAAAGTGGGACTTTCCAATATAGATCTAAATTAGTTGGGCCTTAAAGTAGAATTTTTCGATGCGAATCTGAAATACTAGGATACTAAATTAGGGCTATTCAATGTAATTCTAAATTAGTCGAGCCCCTCAAAAGGTATCAAACATCACAAGAGATTGTTTTTTGGAAAAATTACTTGACTACACTCATTTACTTATCTTAATATCCATTTATCCCTACTTATTTCAAAAATTTCAAAAATCCCTTATTTACCTATGTATCCCGCATGTATCCCGTGCACAATGTTATGTATCCCGCTATGTGGAATGTATCAAACCTAATGTATCCCGTGCACAACGCTATGTATCCCGCAAACATCATTTTTAAGGGATTTTTGGTAAATAGAAAACTAGAAGGGATAGGATGTTATTTAGTACTTATAATATGTGGTTCCTATAATTTATACTTGTTTTTTTGTGCAAAAATCAGAAAGACATTAAAGTTAAAAAAAACTCATTCCCTTATGCTTAATTTATTAATGAATAATCAAGAACAACACAACCCATTTATAAAAGATGTATATACATGGTAGATCAATCATCTAAAAATTAAATCGAAAAATAAAAAATACAGATCTTCTAATAAATATCAATGGAATTATTAAAGAACAAAAGAAAAACAAAGGAAAATATGAAATCAATAAGAATAAAATATAAATAAATGCACAAATCGACATATAGAAAATAAATCATCATATCGCTAATGAATTTTGATGTTATCACTCATGTCTCTCAGGAAAATAACATCATATCTTTAAACAAGCAAAATCAAGAAAAAAATTGAACATATATGGCGGCTTAATTTTTTAATTTGTAAATAAAATTGATCTTACACTTCAAGTTGTTGAATTTTCTCCATGGGGTGTCTGGTGTACTGTCTTTGCCTTTTTGATCTTTTTTGGGAGGTTGATGATTCTCCAACATATTTTTCTCTAGGATCTGTCATTTTTCTTTTTTGATTCTCTGTTCATTAAAACAAAAATGAACACAAAAATCGAGTGTTAATATCTTTTGTTTATTGTTTACCCAATAAATTATACAAAAAAAAATAAAAATATAAAAGAGATATATAAAAGATATGTGTACACACCTTTCGATTGATGAATAGAGGTAGAGAGAAATGTTATAAGTTCATAGTAAGTGAACTATTTATATAGTAAAAAATAAGTTGACTTAACATTTAATAAACACATAGAATATGATATCACAAAATATTTATCATGACCCGAAATTGGACTATTATGGTGAGTACCATAAACCCCAGTAGGCAAGTCAAAATACAAATAATGAGCGATAAATAAAGCTCGAATTGTCATAAACCAAAATGTAATACCTCGAACTTCGAAAAATGGCTAAAAAGGGAAAACAAGCAAGTCCACAAACAAGAATTGGACCATGGACCCTTCACAAGACCTTAGACAGCTCGTTTAGGGGATCACAACCCGTCTTGGGCATCGTGAAAGACTGCCCTAGGTAGCCAAGGTGAAGGTCACCTGGACAAGCCACTAAACTGCCATGGTTACTTGTACGGTCCATTTAGTGGTCTGAACAAGTCGCCCATCCGATTTTGAGTGTTGGGTCAATTACAAACAATCATATCTCTCAGAACAAAATGAGTTAGGTGACCCATTACCTATCAAATTAAAGTTCTTTGAGTCATTTTTCAAACACCACCAAGTTTGCCTAATTTCTAGTGCGGAGTAAAAGGTTATGCCCGTTTTAGTGAAGCACTGTCGGGTAGGGCATCATGACGACCCACTAGACGGGCTGTGATGCTTTAAACGTCCCGTGAAGCTGTAGATGGCCCGTGAGACGGGTCGTTGTGGGAAATGTTTTAGTTTTAAATTTTGGGGTCATTTTGATCCCCCCCCCCCTATGCGTTTGGTACTTAAACTACATCATTTCAACCCTATTCTAAGCCTAAACTACGTCGTTACACACCAAATTAAGGGATTAGAAAGTTTTAATCAATTATTTTACGTTCATTAACCCTTCAAGACATTAGAGGAAAGTTCCAAGAGGAGAAAAACTAGGGTTCAAGCATTCTTCAAGTTTCATCGATTTCGCCAAAGAACTTCATTCTTTCAGGTATGTAATGCTATCATTGTGTTGGAATAGTTTGTCCTCACTGTTGACACACAATTTTGGCCTAACATTTTCAAAATTCGTAACTTTTACGTTTTTTTTTAATATTCATTTCATATGTTACATTTGTTAATATTTATTTTGATATTTTGCAAAGTCTAAAAATCCATTCGAATATGAATAAGATTTCATAAACAGATATTTTATTAGCTAGTAATTTCGGTCCATAATTTTATATAATGGTATTGTACTATAGATAATTTTTGATTTTCTATTTAACTCATTTCTTAGTCATTAAGTGGGGGGTGGTGAATTACCTTTTAGGAGGGAAGAATTTCTTAAATGGCAAAAAACCCTAATTTTTTCCTCTCCCACTTTTCTTCCTTGGCCGCCACCACCCAAAGACCCCAATCAGATTCAAACCAATTTGTTCCTCTCTTTCTTGTTGCTGCCCAGTAAACCGAAAACCACCACGCTTCTACCATCTTCTTAGACCAAGAAACCAAACAGCCTCTTGCTTCACTGTTTCAGCCACCAAACAACTCCATCTCCTCCACCTTTTCGACCCATTTTCCGGTGAGCTTCCACCACCCAACCAGCCGCCTGAAGCAGATCTCTCCAACAACAGCCTAAACCTCACCCATTTCCCCTCCAAAAAAAACCTTCAAAAACCCAACAACCACCGGAAATGACCAACACCTCCAAACACCTATTTCACTCTTTTCCGGCAACTCCATGAACTCCGAACCACCAAATCCACCTCCATAACTATCGCTGCTACCAGCAGCTCAACACCACCAGATCTTCACCGCACCGCTGATCTTCTGATGAGCTACAATAATTGGAGGTTCAAACTCCGGCGAGGAGCTCATGAACCGGAGCAACACAACAAGGTAAGGTATTTTCATTTTAGTTTCTAAATTTGATTTCATTGCTTTTGTTTAAGCCTACTTTCGGTGATTATGTTACTGTCATTGTTTAATTTTGTTGATTTTCTTATTGTTGGTTTCTCGCTTGACTTCACTGTTTCATGATATTAATTTTGCCATTTTATGTTCTGAAAGTAATGTGCTCTTTATTTGTTTAAGTTAGTTGTAATTTTTGCATTTTTGATACATTGAATGTATGTGATGGTTTTTTATTTTATTTTATTATTTTCTCCACTTTTCAATAACTTTAGATTTTTATTGCTGCTCCATTTGGCTCACATATATTTAGTCTTAATTAATTTATTTGGATTGATTTCATTCACCGTTTAAGAAGATATCAACAAATCTTGTTTTGTCAATTCCATGTGGCTACCTTTTGCTGTTTGTTCTTTTTTAATATATTATTTTTGTTGTTTGAGTTAAATTTGGCCAATGAAAAAATCTCTCCATCGGTTTTGGAGGCCTCCCCATTTTAAAAGACCGAAATTTAATTTAAGTTTATATAAATTTTATGTTAAAATTGATCGATGAAGAAATTACCGTCGATTTCTAAGGCCTCCCATGTTAATAAGACGGAGTTTTATTTTTAAGTTAATATTTGATTCATTTATTTTTGTTCATCTATATTTAGTACTAAGAATTTTACTGAGTGTCTTTACAGGTACCCCAGAGTCACTTCCCATTGAAGTCATTCAAATAAAATTCGAAGACTATATTCATTATTATGTTTATTGTTAGTGATAGACAAACATTATGTCGTTTTTTAATATTATTTGTTTAATTTATTACATGCGCACATTGCATGTTTATTATAGTTGTATATTATTGTTATCTCCTCCTTAATTTGAAAAAATGAATTCAGTCGGGACCCACATTTATGGATTTCAAAGGATGCTTAACACCTTCCCTTCGAATTAATTTGAACCCCTTACCTAGAATCTAATTGTTTCGTAGATATTTTAATTAGTTTCCTAGTTTTTTCTAAAATTAGGTGACAACTCCTTTAAAATTCGTTTATTCTTAAAATTCTTTTTAAATTGATTCAATTTTTTATTTTTCGAGTCACCACGATGTTTCGCCCTATTTGAATAGAGTAGGGATGTAAACAGAACGGCGACTCCGCTGTGGTTATAGAGGTTCTAATCATTATGAGTTTATTCTTTCAAATTGAGGAGTTATTGTTTTATTGTGTTATTCATCTTGTATATTTTGTTGATTATTTGTATATTATACTGTTATTTATTCATTATTTGTTTAAACTGTATATAAATTGTCATTGCATTTCATGATATTTATGTTGTATGTATAGTATATTAAAGGACGGTTTTGCGGAATCGCAACCGGACTTTTTTTATACTCAACCATTTTTCGGAAGGATCAGCGATTTATTGGTACGTCATGCGTCCAATGGTTGTCGTGAATTCTAGCCTAAGTTGTCCACTTGGGTTCCTGGTCTTTCAAAAGTCACTCTTAGTCAATTAGCGTAGAGCGAAATCAAATCCCGATTTCTAGCACATTTTGAACTAAGTCGACCCAACACCCAAGGCGTGTTGGACATATTAGAAGTCTACCTTGTGTCTATTTGGCCCATTGGTCAATAAAAGACAATCATTCGTAGGTGTTTAAATTTGAAGGAGGTATATGTCATTTGACAAAACAATGTTCCTTGGGTTAAAGAGTTTAAGAATTTGTTTGAGTCAAAGAAGGATCAAATTACCATTGCATCTGAAGATGTTGACATTTAGAGATGGAAGCTTAGTTTAGGATTGTACCCCTGTGTGAGACCGATTATTTGTATCCCTTTTCTTTATTATGTATCCTCATTCAATTTATTTACGATGCTTGTATAGATTTTAATTTTTTGAGGACAATAGAATGTTGTCAAATAGCGTAATGCATTCTTCAGATCGTTAGGCCTACCCTTGGCACAAAAGGGTCACATATTTGTATAGGACGCGCAATCATTGTTTGTATGTTATGTGATATAATTAAGTTTGTCTTCAATCAAATAGTGATTATGTGTTTAATTAATTCTTTGTGTGGTATTTTACATTATCCATTATGAACATGAAGATTTGTGTCAGAATTTGGAAGTCATTTGTTTATCCGAAGTTGCAAGGGACAGGAGGACTCGTGAAATTTGAGTCTTTGGAGTTCACAAAACACTAACACCTAATTAAAAAGATAAATCAGAGGAGTATTTGACTTTGAGATCGCACTTATTTATTTTTTATTTTTTTGCATGCAGGTCCTGCTCTCACACATTTCCCATTTTTTTTTCTAGGAAAACCGTCCTCGATAACAGTCGGGGATGGTCATAACAATTTGTGGTTCTCGTAGATAATTGGGAGAAGACATAGTGTCGAGATATTAATTTTTTTATTATATATATATATATATGCAACAACAAGTGGTTATTGTAAGAAAAATGAGCGACCGCATTCAACAGAAAGCACAAAGATCGACAGTTAAGAGGATACAATGAATCGCTCTGAGTTTGTCTAAATTTTGAAATTATTTTGTGCCACATATCTTAACGAACTACGCGATCCTGATTCTCATCTCGGTGAGATACGTAGGCAACTCTTTTAGGGTTCGGTATCCATTTTTTCAAATTTCAAAAAATAAAAAGTAAAATAGTTTGTGCATATTTTCAAAGTCATATTTGCACGAACTACGCGAACCTGATTCTCATTTCGGTGAGATACGTAGGCAGCCCTTCTTGGGTTCGGTATTCATTCTTTTAAATCTAAAAATAAATAAAAAGTAAAATAATTTGTGCATGTTTTCAAAGGCATATTTGCATGAACTACGCACACCTGATTCTCATCTCGATGAGATACGTAGGTAGCCCTTCTCGGGTTAGGTATTCATTCTTTAAAAAAAATGTTTTGTACATACTAAAAGAGTCATGTCTTCAGCTTAAATGAGACCAATGCAATTTGGAGCATGTAAAAATATTGGATATGATGAAGATGACTGACTTTGTGGTAAACCATAGATTCTTTTGATACCTCTCATTTATACTTTTGTGATGCTTGAAAATTCTCTTGCATGCATTCAAGTAAGAATAAAACCAACCTCATGATTTTATGTGCATTGTGTGATGAGCTTTTAGATCAAAATTCAATTGTATCGCACTGTTGATCTAGAACTTGGCTTGAATGTTTATCGAGGCGAAATCCTGAGTTATGTTTGGTTTGGGAAAGGATCGTAGGCCTTCTTTGACCCGATTGTGCCTTTCAAAGCCTACCAAATGATATTAATCCCTTATTTTCTCCACTTTGAGCCTGAAGCCTTTCTTTCACAACCACATCTTAGCCACTATCCCTTTTGAGTGCTTACATGCGCTATTCCTCTCTTGGCCCAACCTTCTTTAGTGCACCAATAGTGTGCAATTATAAGAGAAGATCCATGTTTGAAGTGGCCAAAGGCAAAAAATACAAAGTCTCCCAAAGTCAAGGAAGCAAAAAAAATAAACGACTTCTAAAAAAAAAAGAGGAAAGGGGAAAGAATTAAAGAAAAAAAAAACACCCCTACAAGGTCAATGAAAGACGATAAGGAAAAAACTCTAACAAAAGAAGAGAAACTTCAAAACAAAGGGGTGAAAAAGGAAAAACTCTAACAAATAAGAATTCAAAAGAAGTCGAAAAAAAAGGGACAATAAAGAGGATCGGATGCCAAAGGTGTATCAATCATCGAAAGCACAAGTTCACTATGACGCTCAAGAAGGAATTAAGTCACTCTTATCCCAAATATATATCTTACTCGTCCCTAAACCTATATTACAAGCCAATAACAAGTCCTACATGATCTCAATCCAAATATTTCTCACATTAGTGGAGATTTACATAAGGGCCAAGCATATGGTATCACAGTTGCATGCATTGAACATTCTTGTGAGTGTGAGTGCACTTCAAAAAATGTCCTCAAATAAAACGCTTCAAATATGTGTGAAATAGGACTTTTCTTTTTGTGAGGGCACTTGAAACATGAGGATTGATACAATTCTAAATCTTTGTTTGAAGAAAGATGAATAAATCTTGTTGATACTTAAATATGTTTGAGGTACCACTTGAAGTTGTGGGAGTTACCTTGAATTCAATAAAAAAAAAAGATTTACATGTGATCCTAACTCCGGTACCAATTGTAGTCAAGATTTGACTGTCTCTTTATATTATTTATATTTCAAAAAAAAAAAGGCAAGTACCCACTCTTTAATATTTTCCAAAACATATTTTTAAAAAGTATTTCCATTAAAAAAAAAAGATTTTGCCTTTTCTTTTTGGGTTGTTCATTGTAAAAAGTGTCATTAGGTTAATCCTATCAGTGTGAGACACCTATTTTACTTCATTGGTTTGTCCGTCCCAAAAATATGATATATCTTGTCTTTAGGCTTTGAATATCGCGGGGAATACTATTTTCTTATTTCATCATGTTCATATTGTGCATTTTCTACTGATGATCTTGTCTCAGATTCTTTGCAGTATTCATCATCTACAGGATTGGAACTACATTTGACTTGATTCCTGTCTCAACAGGATATGTAGGCGCCACGACGGCTTGGTCATGTACCCAGTGTGATTTTCTCTCCTTGAAATAAACACTGGGATATAATTTTTGAGAATATCTCAAAAATTCACAATAAAGGTGCTATCTCCAGCAAATCAATATTGGAGATCATTTTGAGATTATCCAAAGATCTAACTGGAACAGAATTTTTGAGGAAGACCTCAAAAATTCTAACAAGTACTGTCAGAAGTTTGATAGTCAACTTCAAATGATTCTTCATTGCTTGAAGTTCAAAGTCAACTTGAAAATCTCCAGCATTGTCATGAAGAGCCAGCAGCTCCTAGTACAAATCTCCAATAAGACATGAGTCACAATGAACACAAAGTGTTCAAGAGCAAAATGATGGTTGCTCACTTGTGTCAAGGTGATCAGCCCCTTTGTACACATTCTCTTGTGAATTTTTCCTTAAAGTTTCTTGATCATGTCGCTAGCGAAAGCGATATTGTGTCTAATAATCGTTCCTTTCCTAGTACAGGAACAGATGAAAGCATCAAGCGGATGACACTTTCAAGACATCGAGCAATCCACCTCGTTACAGTGGACAATCATCGAGTCATCCACCTCGTTACAGTTGGACAATCACCGAGTCATCCACCTCATTATAGTGGAAAATCATTGGATCATCTATCATTTGCATTTTTTATTGCATTTTTCATTTGCCAAAAGGGCTATTGCATTTTCATTTGCCGAGAGGGCTATTGCATTTTTCATTTTGCCAAGAGGGACATTACATTTTTCATTTTGCCAAGAGGGCCATTGCATTTTTCATTTTGCCAAGAGGGCCATTGCATTTTCATTTGCCGAGAGGGCCATTGCATTTTTCATTCGCCGAGAAGGCCATTGCATTTAAGTCACATCTATTCGGAGGTGAATGATGCGCTCTTATCTATTCCACGTTCAAGTTGGAGGAGACTTGCGTTGAAAGAATTTTTATTCGTCCTACCAATGGACATACGTTCAAAATCCTATCGATGGATCATCTTTTTCATTCGTCCTATCGATGGACATACATTCAAAATCCTTTCAATGGATCATCTTTTTCATTCGTCCTACCGATGGACATACATTCAAAATCCTATCAATGGATCATTTTTTTTCATTCGTCTTACCGATGGACATACGTTCAAAATTCTATCGATGGATCATTTTTTTTTCATTCGTCCTACCGATGGACATACGTTCAAAATCCTATCGATGGATCATTTTTTTTTCATTCGTCCTATCGATGGACATACATTCAAATCCTACTGATGGACATGCATTCAAAATCCTACCTATGGATCATCATCTTCATTCGTCCTACCGATATACATGCATTTTTATCCTACCAATGAATCATCTTCATTTGTCATATCGTAAGAGATGCTACCTTTTTTACTGCAATTTTGTCTCTACTAATGAGTTTCATCTTTTTTTTTCGAGAACATCCAAAAGGATGCATTCTCAGTTGAGCCACAGGTGCAGACTACTTCAACAAGGACGCAACACAACGTGAAACCTTTTGGAGGCAACTCCAAAATTGATTTCCACCACATTCCGATCGCACTTTTATATAAAGGTCATGTGTTCAGCCAAAATCGGCTTTATCAATTTTCGTTGTCCACGATTTCTTTCATCAATCATATCCAACGAAAGGGACAACTGTTGACACCCAATTTTGGCCTAACATTTTTAAAATTCGTAACTTTTACGTTTTTTTTAATATTCATTTCATATGTTACATTTGTTAATATTTATTTTGATATTTTGCAAAGTCTAAAAATCCATTCAAATATGAATAAGATTTCATAAACAGATATTTTATTAGCTAGTAATTTCGGTCCATGATTTTATATAATGGTATTGTACTATAGATAATTTTTGATTTTCTATTTAACTCATTTCTTAGTCATTAAGTGGGGGGTGGTGAATTACTTTTTAGGAGGGAAGAATTTCTTAAATGGCAAAAAACCCTAATTGTTTCCTCTCTCACTTTTCTTCCTTAGCCGCCACCACCCAAAGACCCCAATCAAATTCAAACCAATTTGTTCCTCTCTTTCTTGTTGCTGCTCAGTAAACCGGAAACCACCACGCTTCTACCATCTTCTTAGACCAAGAAACTAAATAGCCTCTTGCTTCACTGTTTCAGCCACCAAACAATTCCATCTCCTCCACCCTTCCGACCCATTTTCCGGTGGGCTTCCACCACCCAACCAGCCGCCTGAAGCAGATCTCTCCAACAACAGCCTAAACCTCACCCATTTCCCCTCCAAAACAACCTTCAAACACCCAACAACCACCGGAAATGACCAACACCTCCAAACACCTATTTCACTCTTTTCCGGCAACTCCATGAACTCCGAACCACCAGACCCACCTCCATAACCATTGCTGCTGCCAGCAGCTCAACACCACCAGATCTTCACCGCACCGTTGATCTTCTGATGAGCTACAATAATCGGAGGTTCAAACTCCGGCGAGGAGCTCATGAACCGGAGCAACACAACAAGGTCAGATATTTTCATTTTAGTTTCTAAATTTAGAGATTTTATGTTAGGTAGTTATTACAAATATGAGTTCATTTTCTTAGATATGTATTTATTTGTATTTGCTTGATTATATTTATTACAACTTTGATTTCATTGCTTTTGTTTAAGCCTACTTCCGGTGATTATGTTACTGTCATTGCTTAATTTTGTTGATT
The DNA here is from genome assembly GCA_029582545.1 of Solanum lignicaule. Lineage (NCBI taxonomy): Eukaryota > Viridiplantae > Streptophyta > Magnoliopsida > Solanales > Solanaceae > Solanum > Solanum lignicaule. The sequence goes on along the minus strand of JAJOOF010006800.1, from coordinate 6,589 downwards.
TTCTTATTGTTGGTTTCTCGCTCGACTTCACTGTTTCATGATATTAATTTTGCTATTTTATGTTCTGAAAGTAATGTGCTCTTTATTTGTTTAAGTTAGTTGTAATTTTTGCATTTTTGATACATGAATGTATGTGATGGTTTTTTTTTAAAAAAAAAAATTATTTTCTCCACTTCCAGTAACTTTAGATTTGTATTGCTGCTCCATTTGGCTCACATATATTTAGTCTTAATTAATTTATTTGGATTGATTTCATTTACCGTTTAAGACGATATCAACAAATCTTGTTTTGTCAATTCCATGTGGCTACCTTTTGCTGTTTGTTCTTTTTTAATATATTATTTTTGTTGTTTGAGTTAAATTTGACCAATGAAAAAATCTCTCCGTCGATTTTGGAGGCCTCCCCATTTTAAAAGACCAAAATTTAGTTTAAGTTTATATAAATTTTATGTTGAAATTAGCCGATGAAGAAATTACCGTTGATTTCCAAGGCCTCCCATGTTAATAAGACGGTGTTTTATTTTTAAGTTAATATTTGATTCATTTATTTTTGTTCATATATATTTAGTACTAAGAATTTTACTAAGTGTCTTTACAAGTACCCCAGAATCACTTCCCATTGAAGTCATTCGAATAAAATTCGAATAGTATATTCATTATTATGTTTATTGTTAGTGATAGACAAACATTAGGTCGTTTCTTATATTATTTTGTTTAATTTATTACATGTGCACATTGCATGTTTATTATAGTTGTATATTATTGTTATCTCCTCCTCAATTTGCAAAAAATGAATTTAGTTGGGACCCACATTTGTGGATTTCGAAAGATGCTTAGGACCTTCCCTTCGAATTAATTTGAACCCCTTACCTAGAATCTAATGGTTTCGTAGATATTTTCATTGGTTTCCTAGTTTTTTCTAAAATTAGGTGGCAACTCCTTTAAAATTCATTTATTCTTAAAATTCTTTTAAAATTGATTCAATTGTTTATTTTTTGAGTCACCGCGATGTTTAACCCTATCTAAATAGAGTAGGGATGTAAACACTCATGCCATACAACTACTTTTAAATTAGTAAAAGAGTAATCTAGGCTCTATCCTTAGATTTCAGTATTCTTGAGATGAATTGATATTGAGTCCCAAATTCTTGAGTTGTTGATTATTAAATTCCTGTTCCTAATAATTGAATTGTCATACAATATGAATTGTGATTATTTAGTTGATTGTTCATGACTATTTTTCAGTATGAACCTTAATTTGAGTATTCAGTAAATTCTTATCGAGAATCTTTAAAACAAAACTTTACTTTTTAAGTTGAGTTTTGAGGAAGTAAAGAACAGTTTGAGAAAGAGTATAAGGGAACTAAGTATTTCCTAAATGTTTTATTTTTATATGAAGAAAAAGAGTAGACTTTTTGAGAAAAGTTAAAAGAGTTTTCAGAAAGATTAAGTACAGAGTAGTTACCTCTTAAAAAGGCCCCTTTTTGAGTAATTATCTCAACTCAAACTGTATTTTTACATTAAGTAAAGAGAACCTTGTTTTCGAAATGAACAATGAGTTTCAAAGACAGTGAAGAGCAGTTACCTCTTTTCAGAAGATAGTTTGAGCAATTATATCAAACCAGAGAAAAAGTAATGTTTTTATACATTGAGCAAAAATAAATATTATTGGGATTAGTAATGAGCACCGATATAGGGGAGTGTTCAGACAACTCACAACCCTCATAAACCATGTTTTGCCCACATGGATACATGATCATACTTTTTAGATGAATCTTTAGTTTCTTTGGACAGAGCTTAGTGGATCCACTTAGTTGAGGTGTTCTATATCCCGACATGATATGGGACAGTTCTGGCAGCATAGACAAGACAATGTATCATCACTTAGCTCATAGTGATGGTTGTCGGTTAGAAAATCTCTCCATAGAGTTAAAGTGTATTTTTATATATCACTTATTATAAAGTTCAGATGATGAGAAAGTATTTTTTGTAAAGTTAAATGTTTCATTCTTTTATTTCTTTACATTCAATTAAGTTATGTTATACTTATTGCAGTCCTTTTTTTTAGTTATTTCACCTCGGCTATATTACATACTCATACATTCGGATGTATTGATCTCATTTGACATGTATCTTTTATGATGCAAATAGAGATGTTGAGGATCATCAACAGGCGATCCGTTGAGATCACTTTATGCTTCAGATAGCTTTGGTGAGCCTCCTTCCATTCCGAAGGATTTCCCTTTTTCCTTTCAGTTTAGTTTTAGGGCGTTGTGAGTCTTTTCCTAACATCCATGTTGAACTATAGAGGCTTCATAGATAGTTAGAGTTGAGGAGTCTCTCCGTATTTACCTTTTATCTGAGGTATTTTGAGACTGTTTTGCAAAATATTATTATTATTGCAATTAAGTATTTTCAAACAGTTTGAGTTAACTATTTGCTTGAGTTTGAATGTTCTAAATTCTATTTCTAAGCTTGTTATCGCTTGAGTAAATCTTTTGCTAAGTATTCAGCTAGGCCAAGGGTTCACTTGGGGATAAAAAAATGTTCTCTGGCCACGTCCAGGGTGTTGGCTCAGGGTGTGATAAACTTGTTATCAGAGCACAGGGTTCAAGAGTCCTAGGGTATCTATGAAGCCCTGTCGATAGATTCATTCTTATTTGTGTGAAACATGCTACATCTATAATTAAGAGGCTACAACATTCATGAACATTTCACTTTCTTCTTACTCATGTTCGTACAATAGAGTTCAACCCTATAAAAGTTCTTCTAACTCGTGCTTACGTGTGGCTATGTTTGAGGATACTTTCTTGGGGCACTTCATTCCCTGGAAGCTAATGAAATTTAAAGTGAGAGAGTTACTAAATCTAAAACAAGAAGCGATGAGTGTGCATGAGTACAGTCTCAAGTTTACTTAGCTATCCTTCTATGCATCGGAGATAGTGGTGGATATGAGGAGCAGGAAGAGTTTGTTCGTGTCTGGGCTATCCCTCCTACACAACAAGGAAGGTAAGGCAACTATGTTTATAGGGGACATGGACATAGCTAGACTCTTAGTTCATGTGCACCAGGTTGAGGAGGATAAGTTAAAGGATAGAGAAGAGTTTCACAACTAAAGGGCCAAGATAACAAGTAATGAGACTGGCCAGTAAAAAACTGGGAATGGGCATCGGTCATCTTTTCAACAGAGGTCATTTGGACATGCTCTATCTTCAGCTAGTGCACATGCACCAAGAAACATGAATGATTGCAGGAATTAGAGTTCTCAAAATTACAGAGCTCAGGGTACTCAGTCTCAGGGTAGTGTGGTGATAACGCTCAACTACACTTCATCCAATTCTAAGTGTAAGCGGTCCCTAACAAGTATAAACCCAACTAAGAGTTGGGGTCGATCTCACATGGAATGATACGTTAAAGAATTTAATTAGGAAGTAATATGTGTTCTAATAGTTTGTAGAAGTAAAGGTTTCACAACATAAACTTAAATCATGAAGTTTCAGTGATTAATATCAAATGGAGGGAATTTAGTAACCAATTTGTGACAAAGAACAACTAATGTGGGAGTTAAACAATAAGATATCAGACCTTAGGCATGTGATCAATCGAATGCTAATTTCGCGTAATGGGTAATTATTAATTGCTTAAAGTTGTAGAATCTCAATGGGTAGGCTAGGTTTTGAATACAATAAACATCTCTCAATCAACTGCCATGTCTCAAGTGAGTTCTCTCAAACCTCAACAAGCTTAATACTACCAAACAACCCAATTCCTTAATTAACCCACTTTCTCAAGCTGGGTTTGTAAAGACGCAACCAAACCCACTTTCTCAAGCTATATTTTAAAGACGCAATCAATATAATTATCAATCAGTCATTCTACTCTAATACCTCTTTCTCAAGCAAGCATAGAGATCTAAGCTAGAACTGAATTTGCAACTTCAGTTCATCAATTAAAACATGAACAAATAATTGAACCCACTTTAGTACAACATTAAAATCAACAATTAATTACATCCATTAACTCATTAATGCATTCGACTACATGATCACACCCCTAAAGTAAGGAGTTTTAGCCAAACATAGTGGAAAGTAAGAAATCCTTACAAACAATATTTTCCATCTGAATTGCTAACAATTTGCAATACCCAATGCCAAAATCAAAGCTAAAATCTTACAATATCCAATTCTAGATCCTAAAGACTCAGGAATACACAGTGTGGGAGCTCCTTTTCTTATTTCAAGAAATGAATTTATACATTCCCAAAAACTCAACACAGAGTCTAATTGGTGAGGTTAGTCGATCTCGCCGATCAACTTGGCGAACCGCCGAGTTGTGCTTCTTCTCACCTTTTGGCTTGACTCCTGCATCAAATTGTTCTGGTAATTTAGACAAGCTGGATCGTGATCACCAATCCATTCGGCGAGTTTCCAAGTCATCATTTTGCTCGCCAAGTTGTTTTGGAACATCGGCTAGTTCACTAGAACTTTAGGCGAGCTGGAGGCTCACTCGACGAGTCGCTGAATGGCTTTTGCGAGCTCCATCTTCTCTTTTCTTAAGCTTTTCCAACTTTTTCACTCCTTTTCGCATCGTAATGTCCTTGTCTTGCCCTTAAGCCTTCATTGATATATATTAACATATTAACATCAGTTATGAGCACAAAATGGACATTGAGGACACTAAATCAATGAATAATAAGCCCTAAATGAGTCGAAATTCCTGGCACATCAACCCCCAACTTAAACTTTTACTTGTCCTCAAGTAAAATACAAGATTAATTAGGTCAACAGAGATGTCTACAAATAGTGCTCCTTGAGACACAATATGAATGCACACAAGGTTCAATCTACACAAGCAATGTTCAATTTTGCACTAAAAGTTTCAAACTATAACTAGCTATCATCAAATAGAGTTCATGCTCACAATGCTCACTTCAAATGCAAATTCATGCTCAACAAGAGTATTTGAATGCCCTCACATCAAGAATGATTCCACACTCTTCACAAAGCCAATCAAGGAATACAATTTAAGGAATTGAAATCAACTCCCACACTCTCAAAGAGAAAAACATGCACAATTTTACCCATAGGCTTGCCCTTATTTTCCAATCAACACATCACTCGGCTCATGCAAGATTAAAAAGGTCTTTCAAGGCATGTAATTAGGCTGAGGGTACGGGTATGATCATTTTGTCTTAGTGACTTCTACCTTCATAAATCATGGCTCAAAGTTCACTTCTTCTCCTTTTCTTTCATTCTTTTTATCTTCACAACTAATCCTTGGCATATTCAAAGAACACAAATTTTGGTATAGCTCATCGGATACCCCTTTTTTTTCCACAACATTTTATCATTTATTTTTCTCTTTTCACCTTTTTCTTCTCTTTTTTTATATGGAGGGATTCCATATTTTTCTTCAACACAAACTCCGAAGGGTGAATTTCACACACTTTTTGCTCAATTTCTTTCCTCATTCTTACCACACCCCCAACTTAGGCTTTTGGCCTAAGTTGACTATTCAAACAAACCAATGCTTCATGAAGGTTTTAGGTGTGGAGGACAAGGTCATTTGTGTTCGTGTTTCATCCAAAGAAAAGGTTAGGCTCAAATGGTGCCAAGCTAGGTTCACACACTCACAAGGTGGTCACAAAGGTATAGCAATTAGGTTCACTCTCAAAATTTATGCCTAAGATCATTTCCTTAATTCACCAAAATTAATCAATTGGACCAACATGACAAGTTCTAGGTATCACCATGCACATATTTCAAGTAAACCTCACCACACAAGGCATTCAACACAATCATTAATCATGACTCTACAAGTTAAGCTCGCGTGCAACGATCATTACAAGACTCACTTCGACAATCTACTAATAACAATAAGATGCTAAGAGTTCACATATGACATATGCATCTCAAATTACCTCATTGGACTTGCATAAACATATCGTTCATCAAGAGCACTGTTCAAGTCATCGGTATTGGTCGTAACTAACACTCAAATGTACAAGATAAAATCAATCATACACAATCACGCAATTAAGAGAGAAACCAATGAAATAAAGCCAACATTCACATTCCATCATTGAGGAGACGTTGAACAAAAACAACAAAATACAAAATGTCCAAAAGACAAAATAAAAACAAAATACAACCAAATATCCAAAAGGCTAGGAATAACAATACCTTCACCCCACCAAAAATAACTACACAGTGTCCTCAATGTGCACTTAAAATTGAATGCATCAAAAGTAAAGAAAATGGAGGGAGAGTAAATATCCCCCTGTCAAGCTGATGCTTATTGTGATCAACGACACTATCCTACGGTATGAGTGTCTACGATCGTCGATAATATAGTAACCCAATCAAGGGTTTGGGTCATTGAAATGACCCAAAAAGTTCTTAAAAATGTGCTTCGAAAGTTACCTGAAACTTGTTTAGCTATATAAAAAAAAATCCGTTTAGTTTTTCGAAAATCCGACTTCATATTCATGTTTAGGGGGTCAAATTGAGTGGGAAATGGGTCTAACCCAAATTTTAGAGCAACCGTATCAAAATCCGAAATTTCCAAGTGAAGCCTTTTTCGAGGGTCTA
>JAJOOF010006799.1:0-29650 GCA_029582545.1 Solanum lignicaule | reverse complement strand
TTTTATTCACTCTTCTTATATTTATATTTATATATATTATTATATATAGTAATATATATGATATATGATTTAAATAAAATAAAAGTTGGTGGGCCATGGTGCCACGTGTCGCAAGAAGAGTGAATTTTATTCACTCTTCTTATATAGTAATATTCCGTGACCATATATCAAGATTTTTTTTCTTTAACCCTAAGAAAATAGCATCAATTTTAAGAGGAAAAAAATAATAAAAATTTATCATTCATTGAACTTACAAGTTTTTGATATAGTCAACATTTTATTGAAGACCCTTTTGGTCGGTACATGACTGTCTAGCCGTCCTTATGGTTACACTGATTTTTCTGATTGGTTGACTTCTTGAAATTAAAATTTATCCACATTTGATGTTCATATTAATTTAAATAATTTATCTCAAGTTTTGTGTATTAGTTGCTTGGAAGTAAAAATAAAATTAAAAATATGGGAATTGCCAGCTCTTTTTAGAGAACGAGACATTATAAAATAAAGTTAATTATTTAAAAGTTTATAGGAGTATAAATCAAGGTGAAGATTTGACTTCCTAGGTACATTTTGATGCATGTGTAAGTTGAAACTACAAGATATGGCATGTGATTTCTAATTAAAATAAAATGATACACAAAAAAAAACTATATTTGTCTTATGGAAATATTGATAAAAGCTGAGAAAGTTAATAAAAACGAAAGAAAAAAATATTTATTTATTAAATTTTAGATTTTTTAAAAAGAGAAAATAGTAGTTTATCTCTTTTTCTACTAGATAAAAGAATCTAAAAATCAATATTCAATTGAACTGCCTTTAAACAATGTAACGTTGGTCATATATGGTCCACACAATGGTAAAATCCAATCCTTACTAAAATCTGCCCAACAAATTAAAAAAAAAAATAGAAAAGAGAAAACAAAGAAGTAAAGAGCCATGCAAATTGTCCAAGTAATTACTCTCAAGTAGGTGTCCATACCCATAAGAAACTATAAATAGATTATTAATTTTATTATATCACCCTTTGAATATAAAGAATATAATGTCTTGAAAAATGTAATACAGTAATTTATAAGGAAATGACTATAATTAATGATAAAGATAAATTAAAAACTAAGTGTAAAATTATCCATTAATGTCATAAAGTGAACAAGTATTATTGGATAATAAAAAATAGTATAGTGAACAATTAGTATTGGACAGAGGAATTTGTCGCAACTTATAGTGGAAAAATAAGTACGGAAATAACGAATATAATGATGGGTTTCGCGAATCTTCATATAAATTCCTTTAAAAGAGTTGTTGTTTTTCTTTCTTCTCCAAAAATCACTTTTCTCATTCAAAAGTTTGTTTTGTTTGAAATAAATTCATAAATTCTTCGAAAATTAAAAACATAACAGGGAAACAGAAGAAGCCGCCATATCAGAAAATATTGATTATCGCAGAACTGGTCCCTATTTCCATCGTAGACTTAAGGGGACCACTTATCTGATGCCACGTAATACGTTGCCATTGAAGGTGACACGTGACAGGCTGTGTAAACACTAATGAACTTCCCTTCAATATTTGTTCCATGTGATTAACTTGTGGGCAATAATTCTCATTTTATACACAAGATAATTTTAGTACTTTCGTATTTGTTATCTAAATATACATTCAATTCTCAAAAAATAGAAGTATCCACATAAATTGATAAAATAAAATAATAATTTGTTATTACATGTAAAATATTTCACACAGTCATTATTTAAGTTATGTTTTATGTTCATTATGTATGAACTTAAGATATATCGGTGTAGCTTAATATATCATAAGAATTATTACCATATTATTGTCCGTCAAAGGATATATACAAATTAAGGGCCCGTTTGGCCATGTGATATGGTATCATGAGATGAAATTAAAGTTTTGTTTGGACATGCGATATGAAATTTTTGTGTTGTATATTTTCTCATAAACATAAAAATCTCATAAGTTGTAAAACTATTAAAATAATCCCAATTGTTTATTCAATCTTATCAAATAAACAAAAATTTATAAAATCGCATAATAAATTATTACAAAGCTATTTGTCTCCACTTAAGTAATTATTTCATCTAACTTTAATTTAATAAAAAAAAAATGGAACATAAATTGTAGTGTACTAGTCTTTAATATAATCCTCCCACATAGTACGAACAATTTCCTCACGTTGAACTTGCATTTCTCGATCATGTGACCGAGAAGACGAACCAACATTATTACTTTGAGCCAAGATTGAAAATATAGTTGCAGATGATATTGACCAACAAATGGTTCAAAGTAACAATGTTGGTTCGTTTTCTCGGTCACATGATCGAGAAATATAAGTTCAACGTGAGGAAATTGTCCGTACTACGTGAAAGGATTATATTAAAGACTAGTACACTACAATTTATGTTCAATTTTTTTCTATTAAATTAAAGTTAGATGAAACAATTACTTAAGTGGAGAACAAATAGCTTTGTAATAATTTATTATGCGATAATTTTTTGTTTATTTGATAAGATTGAATAAACAATTTGGGCTATTTTAATAGTTTTACAACTTATGAGATTTTTATGTTTATGAGAAAATATACAACACAAAAATTTCATATCGTATGATCAAACAAAACTTCAATTTCATCTTATGATTCCATATCATGATATCATATCGCATGGCCAAACGGGCCATTAGTCTCTTCAAATGTGAGATCACTAATGTTACAAATAAAATAGACATAATATAATTTGATTGTGTAATAATTCTTTATAATGATATTAAATCGTAGAAATTTCGTATAAATATCTTTGGCACTATCTGTCTATTGCGCGTATATGTGTGTGTGCATGAAATCGATGGCGTTGAAAAACCGTTAATGGCGCCATGTATGACAAAGTCACAGCGAAGCATAAGTTGGAAAATATTTTTAAAAAATCCCCAAAAATAAGAAGAAGGGATACATAAGAGAGAGAAGAAAAGGGCGTAAATAAGAAAGGGGAATTGGGCGGTTGAAGGGGGAAAGTTTTGGCAGATGATAAGTCATCTTCATGCTTCTACGTTCCAACCTCTCTGTAACCCCACTTTTATTTATTTTTCTTCCATTTTCAATCTCAACATTCTATCTTAATTCTCATTATCAAAATTTCTCAAATTCTTCTGTACCTACTTCCTTTCCTTGTTCTGTAACCACCATCATCATCGACCAATAAATTTTATATAACTCATAAACACGTTAATTCCATATATAACAGTGACATTCTTATTCTTCATCTGTCAAGTTTTTCTCTGTATTTTCCTCACAAAGATTAAGGGAATTTGAGGTACACGATTTTTTTTAATTCTTTATTCTTCTGTTTCATTGCGGTTGTAGACATCGAAATTTTATGTTTGTTTACCTTTTATGATCAAATATAATTAATTTATGAAGAGTATATTGAAGGAATGCGGATATGATCTCGAAATGCGTTTGAACATTCTTACGTTTGAAACAGGGGAAAGGAGTAATTAACAAGTAAAGGCAGAGTTATAAATTGAATTCCCTATTTGAATGTTGCACTTTGAAATATTATTTAATGCTTCGTGTGCGGTTTAATCTTTTAGAGTCAAAGGTTGCTTTGTGATTTATTGCTTATAAAGTTAATTATTTATGATTATGTAGGATTTCTGTTACTTTGAAGGAAAATATATTAATTTATTTTCCCTTTTGTCTGTAGAAGAAACAGAGATTCAATGCCTGAATTTGCCATGGATGGATCAATTGTTGATGGAAATCACAAAGAACCTAATGGCCATTTTCTACCTCACAGAGAAATTTTCGATCAAGGGTCTCCGAGGAGTCCGTTGAGTACACATAGTCGCGAAACTGAGTCGATTGATCTGGATATAAATGGAGGTGTTGATACTTCAATTGAGCAACTATACAATAATGTGTATGAAATGCAGAGCTCTGACTATTCGCCTTCGAGAAGGAGCTTTCTATCGTATGGTGAGGAATCGAGAATTGACTCTGAGTTAAGGTACCTTGCAGGGGTAGATTTTGGTGAATTGGATAGTAAGAAGGGGCTTTCTGAGCATGACAAAGTACACAATGATGAGAAGTTGGGAAAAATTAAAACATATCCTGCAAGTCCCAACTCTGTTTGGTCGGCAAAGGGAAAGAAGTTTTCTCCTTTGCAAACTGATTCTCCAATATCTAACAAGCCACCAAGATCAGGGAGTAAGTCTTTTAATGAAAAGCCTACTCCCAAAAGATTTGGGAATTTGAAAAAGCTCAATGCAACTATGTCCATGAAGAATGAGAAGAATTCAAATGCAAATGAGGATTCATCTAAGGCAGGGTATTTAGGACCCTATTTTCTTAAACAAGCCAGGGATATGATTTCGACGGCCGGAGAAAATGTTCAAAAGGCTCTTGAACTAGCCCTTCGAGCCATGAAATCGTTTGAGAGTTCTTCAAAGGGTAAGAGCAGTTTAGAGTTTGTTATGTGTTTGCACGTTGTAGCAGCGTTAAATTGTCGATTAGGGAAGTACAACGAGGCAATTCCGCTGTTGGAGCGATCAATTGAAATTCCTGACTTGGATGTGGGACAAAATCATGCACTCGCAAAATTTGCAGGGTGCATGCAGTTAGGTGATACATATGCAATGCTCGGACAGTTAGAGAATTCGATACTGTGCTACACTGCTGGCCTGGAAATTCAAAGGCAAGTTCTTGGAGAGAAAGACACGAGATTTGGCGAGACTTGTAGGTATGTGGCTGAAGCACATGTTCAAGCTATGCAATTTGATGAGGCTGAGAAGCTTTGTCAAATGGCACTTGACATTCATAGGGAGAATAATTCATCAGCTTCTCCTGAAGAAGCTGCTGACAGGAGACTCTTGGGGCTTATCTACGATTCGAAGGGAGACTACGAGGCTGCTCTTGAGCATTATGTTTTAGCAGGCATGGCCATGGCAGCTAGTGGCCAGGAAGCTGAAGTAGCGTCCATTGACTGCAACATTGGCGATGCATATTTATCTATGGCACGGTATGATGAGGCTATATGTGCTTACCAAAAAGCTCTTACTATGTTCAAGTCTACCAAAGGAGAGAACCATCCCTCAGTTGCATCGGTCTATGTACGTTTGGCTGATTTGTACAATAAGATTGGAAAATTCAGGGAATCCAAATCTTACTGTGAAAATGCACTTCGGATTTATACTAAGGCCGTCCCTGGAAGCCATCCAGAAGAGATTGCAAGTGGTCTTGTCGATGTATCTGTGATCTATGAGTCAATGAACGAACCTGATCAGGCGCTCAAGTTGCTTCAGAAGGCCATAAAAGTGTATGGAAATGCACCAGGACAACAGAGCACTATTGCAGGAATTGAAGCCCAGATTGGGGTCCTGTACTATATTCTGGGGGAGTATATGGACTCGTATGATTCCCTGAAAACTGCAGTATCGAAATTCAGGGAAATTGGAGAGAAGAAGTCTGCAATTTTTGGTATTACTTTAAACCAAATGGGACTTGCCTGTGTACAACTTTATGCAATTAACGAAGCTGCAGACTTATTTGAAGAAGCAAGGATAATTTTAGAGACTGAATGTGGACCGTATCACGCAGATACATTAGGAATATACAGCAATCTTGCTGGAACTTATGATGCAATGGGCAGGTAATTGCTGTCTTTGATTGTCATATTACTATTATATTACGTTTGCTTTTTCTTCCTTATAACAATATAATCGTCATTAATTGTGTTTGCAGGACCGATGATGCAATTGAAATCTTAGAATTCGTCGTTGGAATGAGGGAGGAGAAACTTGGGACAGCAAATCCTGATGTGGATGATGAGAAGAGGAGATTAACTGAGTTATTAAGAGAATCAGGGAGAGTGAGGAGCAGGAAATCAAGATCCCTGGAAACACTTCTTGGTAACATGTCTCATATTTTCCTCAAGGATCAAGAGATTGATATACTAGAAAGATGAAAGAATAAGGTCTTCGTTGTCATGTTGGGGCATTATTTTTTTGTACATTTGGATAAGACAAACTAGGAAAATAACATTGTCTTACTTGGGCAATGAGGAATTGAGATCCTCCTGCTTGTGGTATACGGTTTGTACTAGAAATGAATGTAAAGTTTTCATTTTCATTGTCAGAGTCGATTAAGTCTCTCTATCAATTTGTTCTTTGTGCATCTTGAATGTTAATATAATGGTACACTAAAATTCTCAATTTCTTTATCAATTTGTTCTTTCTGTATCAATGTGTTCAGCTCCCTGACGACCCCAACTAATCTGTATTCAGGGCTTAGGACCTCTGATTAAGGGCGGAGGAATACTATCTATTCCACTAATACTTTGGGTGGTTCTTGGTGTAACTTGAATGCTAATAGAATAATGGTAGACTTAAGTTTTCAATTCTCATTGTCAAAACAGATAAATTTCTTAATCAATTTGATCTTGCCATGTCTTGAATGTAAATATAATAGTGTTGGACTAAAATTTTCAAATTTCATTGTCAGAGAAGATAATGTTTCTTTATCAATTTGGTCTTTCTGTATCTTGAATGTAAATAGAATATGCTGGACTTTTGCTATCCTTTTGTTGTCACATCTAGATGTTTAAGTTTTAAGGAACTTGCAAGGCAAATCAGTTCATGCTTACAGTTTAACCAAATAATTTTCTAGTTCGTCATTTTCATCTGATTTAGGATTGGGAATTTCACCAGATTGATGTAGTTCTGTCATCCCTACTTATGTGGACACCCATCTTACCTAACATTATACAATTTGAGGATATCTAATACTTTAGAAATATTTAGGCAGCAGTGTTGAGACTCCCAACTATATTGCTTGCACCCTAGTTTTAAGTGTAGTTTTTGTATATACACAACCATTCAACAATTGATGAACTAATAATATGGGCTTGTTCGCCAAGAAATGCATATCAACACATACTCTTATCCACTTGAGGAACTACGATTCTTCAGGCTTTGGTTCCAGAAGTACAGGGATCTTCTCTTTCTGATCCCCACGCAGCACTTCCACAATTACCTGTTCATAACATCAGCCATAAGCTTAGCTTACTACAATTCCCACAAATGTAGTTCCACGTTTCACTACCTTCCCACACTGAATACTTTCCAAATACTGGAAGGAGAAAAACTAATGGAAATATGGAAATGTTAATGAAAAAGTAGGTGCACCTAAACAAACTTATGGAAAACAAAATATTTAACAGGATTCATAGGAATTTATAGAGAAAACCTTACTACTGTCAATATCAAGGTCAAATACTAACTATTCATATTCTTAAAGATCACTTAAATAAAGTTGCAGAAATAAAAAGGAAGATCAACTAATAAAGTTCTATGCAAGCAAAGGTGCAATTCCAAATATAATGTTTATCTAAAAGCGTTGTGAGTTGGCGTATGCTTGAGAAATGCTCTGTACTCCATATGAATTCTAAGCCAACAATAAAGATGCAAAATTTCGCAATAGATGTATGAATTACCTTATCTCCAACTTTGCATTGGTCAAGAATTCTGTACAAGTCGGTGCCATTAGAGACCTTCTTTCCATTTATAGATGTGATTATATCACCTAAAATAAGTCTTCCGTAGGAATCACGTTTAGTAGGTAGAAGACCCTGCATGTACAAGATTTAACATCTCATATTCGGTTTCTCATCATGTTAGTCACAAATTTAAACTGGCTTGTATAAACAATCACATGAAAGTAAATAAGTTGAGTGAAATAACTGGTGGAAACTGCTGATGATTGTAGTGTATAAAAGGAAGGAGAAGGGAAAAGATACAGGAAATAACATACTGCTTTGCCTGCAGGACCATTTGGAGGAGCATCCAGGACAAGTACTCCAGTGACTCCCAGTTGCTCAACGGACTGATCAGGTGCAAACTTTATGCCCAAAATTGGCCTTGTGACTTTCCCAAACTGCACCAATTGATCAACAATGCCACTGACCTGAATAGGTAAAAATCAAAATCTTCAGGGGAGAGACTACCACCTCTTAGTAGAAGCAAGGGCTACTTTCTGAACCGCAGGGTGAAATAAATCAGTTTGTTTTATATGGGGAAGTATGTTGAACCTAAAAGTTTCATTTAGCATAGCAAATAATAAAATTCTGAAAGACAAACAGTAACTTACAGTATCAACTGGAATTGAAAATCCAACACCTGATGATGCACCGGAAGGAGAATATATAGCAGTATTTATTCCAATAAGATTTCCAGAACTATCTAGAAGTGGCCCTCCACTGTTACCAGGATTGATTGCTGCATCTGTCTGAATAACATCTTGGATTGGGCGGCCAGTAGCTGCAGAATTGATTTCTCTCCTAAGGCCACTAGAAACATATAAATTAATCAGTGATATTAAAGAATATGTATGATCCATAGCGTTAAGTTAATCCATATCCAACACAGCTTGCTTATGCATATGTATCCATTTACCATGAGATATGGTTAATATTTATGTTTGCTTCTTGGATTTTATGGGTGCAAGGCACTCAACAGTGACAACCACATCAACATCACAAGGCTAGTCTTTCAGTTGAAAAAATGGAAAAGATTAGACAAAATTCTCTACTTCATCTCCGTTTTAAACAAAGGAAAGAAGATAACGTCATTTTATTTGATTTCCTCTCGTCTACATCCATCACTTTGTTAGTCATTGATGGCACAAGCCTTTTACCACAACTTTGAGTGGCTGGATTCATTTATTTTATCTCTTATCTTCACTCAACATAATTAGCACCATTTCACTGGAATATCTGAACATTAGGTCCCTGTGCACCATAAATGAAATGTTTAAATACCTGATAACACCAGTGGTGAGTGTATGATCAAGTCCAAACTGCAAAGATATTTACATTAAAGATCAGTCATCATGTGTTTCCAGATGAAACATAAAAGAGAAGTAAAATATTCATGTTTATAGTAAATTTATATGAATAAAGAGGAAAAAGAGGTGTGAAGTGGTGGGGGTACCTAAATACAAGAAACATGTACTCATTGCAACAAGAGATTTCCAATGTGTAAGTCAAGACACATTTTGGCAGAAGTTGGAGCACTGTAGGGGGGGAATCGTTATGCTTTAAACTCATGGGAAAGAAGCAGTTATAAATATTAGCAGGCTGATAAATGTTCAGAAGTAATAGCCAACTTTCAGATACTGATTCTTTAGCTGGAGAAGAAGGTGGGATAACGAGTAAACATTTGAAACAGAAGACTGAACTAAGTTGTACTCGCTATCAGTTGGTTTTTTTCTTACTTGCACAAATTTTATTGATAACAAAAATGCACTAGCATTCTATATGCAAAGTTATACTTTCTAATCGTTGTAATGCTCATGAACGCCTGCAAGACAATTGTTTTCCTCTAAAGCGAAAGCTGCATATAAAATGGGTCAAACTAGGTTTAGAGAAGGGACAACAGACCAGATAAAAGTACTATTATTACATGAATAGAATTCTCTAGCAGGTTTGTATTTCGTCACATACTGGATTTCCAATAGCAAATACTTTTTGACCAACGAGCAAGTCTGCAGATACGCCAATTGGTATAGGTCGCAACTTGTCATTTGGTGCATCGATATGCAATACAGCAACATCTTTATCTTGGTCAAATCCAACAACTTTTGCATCATAAGTAGTTTGATCAGCAAGAGTCACTCTGAGCAAGACTAAGACTATATTAGTACTAGCAATTAGAGCGTAAAACGAAAATTAAGCAACTAAGAGACATACCAATCCAACGAAATTCATATCATGAAAAAAATTGCAGGTTTCCTAATTCTCCCTTAGTTAAGACGATCAAAGTTTTAGAATTATGCTAGTATAAGAGCAATCAGATAGCATATTGAAAGAACATAACGACTGTGGCAAGGAACTTGACACTAAAATCATTTAGGCAGATATTATGAAATAGAAACTTGTTTAAAACAGATAAATGTATTGCCAGTTAGTTGCCAATTAACTCACCTGAGATCAGAGGCACCTCGAATCACATGATAATTAGTAACAATATTTCCATTTTTATCCCAGACGAAGCCTGACCCAGACCCTTGAGGCACCTCAAATACATCCAATGTAAACATATCCTGCCTATAATATCACAACGGAATCCAAATTAACCAAACCGGAAAAGCAAAGGTGGACGTCAATTACAATAACAGGAAATACATCTAGCAGACTTTCATCAAGCACTATATCTACAAACTTAAATGCTCATGAATTAACATATACTAAGATAAAAAGGATCATCCTCGTTGATAGATCACCTGGAAGCAAGATTAGTAATATACACAACGGAAGGTGTATTCTCCTGGAAGAGGCGAACAGTAGCAAGTTCATCAGTCTGCAATTTCCTGGGTGAAGTGACTACAAAAGCCGAGGCAGGGTCAACGTCTGCTATATAGAGAGAAAAAGACAAGGCAACGGAAGTGCATGCCACAAAAATATTATCCATAAGCTTCTTCCTGTAGTTGGACTGGTCATCGGAAGAGGCATAGTTAGAGCAAATACGCCGAGCACAGACCACACTGCCAGCGAAACCAGGTATTTTCCGGCAGAGTATAGACTTAGCAAGTTGAAATCGATCTGAGCCGGAAATTTTCCGTGTCGGAGTTGTGGAGAAGCAAGCAGAAGAAGCTAAGGAGTGTGAAGATGCAGCCATTGTTAAGAAGACAGCTGCCGAGAGCTGACTTGTTTAGAGCAGAGCAGAGACCCGATTTAGTTGGTTCTTCGGTTCGGGTGCTCTTTCTAATATTGTGTGATCTACGTTCTCAACGTGACTATTGCTCACGTGTATGCTACACCACAGGAGTAACGCTGCACCTTAATGGCCCCTCTCTTTGATCAATGAATCAGGTCTGACTATGATTTGTTTCAATCCGTTGCAACAAAGTCAGGCCCATGGAACCCTTCTACAAGTGTCTGTCCACAATGGCACAATCTAGATAGCATGAGCACATTCTAATTTTTGGCATTTTGCAGTTTAAAATACATTCTATAATTTTTACTAAGAGTATTTAAAATATAAAAAATTAAATACACCTTCAGAAATTTATTTATAAGACAAAGATTCAAATATGTCATCAATTTTTTTTTAAAAAACTTATTTATTTCTTCCATTAAAAGTTTGACTTATATATACTATTTTCTTTTGAGAAAAAACTCATCAATGCCATTATGAATTAATTGAATATCCATCCGAGTTTACAAAATCATTTTATCCATGTAGTGAATGATAATTGTTGTCTGATATTATTTTCTGGTTTGAATAATGTTTGTGTGGTGAACAATAACAACATATTCAGTATAATCCTATATTTAAGGATTGCAAACGTCAAAATGTATGCGGCTCTAACCTTATCTTTACGGTAAATCAGTAAGCAAATATGCACGTGGTGTATATTTAGGACAGTGGCTTGAAGTTTGAATTGCAAGAACTAAACTTCTATGTTACTATCTTAAAGCTTGCAGAAATAGGTCTTGCTACTCTTTTTAAGTTTTGACTATATTTTAAATACAGTTGCAAATGTGGCTTATGTTTTGAATAGCAGCCCTAAAAATGGACTACTAGAGCGTCTAAGCCCATTTTGCCTTGTGGTCGTGACCCAATGGAAATTATAACATGAAGAATAATGAATAAAATCAAATTAGAGGTCCTTCGAGATGGCTCAGTTGATTTGGAGGGTAGTTATCCACACGGATGACCCGGAATCGATCCCCCCTCAATGCCTTCTGAGTCGAGCCTGTCGCATAGGGCTTGCCTAGTGCGGTTTACATTCCCTGTGTGATTTGCAGGCTATTACAACGGTGGGGGGTTTACCCAGTGCGCACAAAGTGCTCACCCGAAGGGCAGAGGCTGTGACAGAGATTATAGCGGTTGCGGGATATCCTAGGGTTCCAAAAAAAATAAAAAAATAGAGCGGCTCATATCAGTGAAAAATTCAAAATAATCTTAGTATATCTTAATTATTAAAATTACTAGCTAATTGGACCTATTTTATAAATTTTAGATTCCCCAAAATGTATTTCTAATCTTCTCTGTCTTTAGCCTTAAGCGGAGCCAAGTAATGAATGGGTGTAAAAGTTTTTCGGTTATCTTTGGTTAATAAAAAGTTACGGCCGGTCGACAGTTAAAAAACAGAGCCGATTTGGCTATTTGTCTTCTTTTCCTAGAAATTTCCAAATCCAACTACTTTTTACATTGCATTTTTCAATTTTTATTTTAAATATATGGATAGTCAATTTATATTATTATTGACGTTAAATTTACAGGGCAACAAAACACTAGTGCAGATGTCATAGCCCATTTGACATTTTGATCATTTGTACTTTTTCAGCAATTCATACAACTGAAGGTTGTAGTCATGAATCATTTTGAATACCTCAGCTAATGTAAAAGTCTGTTTGAATAGACTTATTTTATGTGTTTTTAGGTTAAAATAAATATTCAAACACTTATTTTAAGCCAAAATGCTTATAAGTCCATCCAAACAGGCTCTACGACTTCATATCAGAACTGTCATTAATATGCCATGATGACGCAGTACCAAAGAGAAATTAAAATCCTTGTTTATTTTTGCTGCTATGGCTTGTTTTAGTAGCGTCGACCGATGCCAGCTCTTTCATTTACTAGACTACATATTTTTGTGAAGTTTACTTCAAATCCTTTTTTTTGTCTTTTCTTGGCATTTTTAAAAATCCATTAGCCTCATCAAATTCGAACTTCTTTATTTTAGATTCAATCCAAAATATCTGGTTAGGAGTGAAAGATTAACTTTTGTTTGCAAACAAAGACAAATTTTCTGCTTTGTGATGGATTGTTTTCTGATACTAATAAATGATGAAAGCATCATGGAAGTTAAACTAGAGTGAAAAAAAGCTTGTATAATTGTAGGCGAAAGGAGTGTTCGTAGATTATTATTATGGCCAATTTTTGGTCTACATGAGCAAGAATTGGTTCAGATAACAGATTAAATCTGGGAATCCTCTTGTTGCTGGACGATCTCTTTGTCTCTACATGAGCTTCCAGTGCAGTATACTGGCCACATCTTTTACCTACCAAAGCCCACCACAAACGTATTTATACCTTGCTACAACTTTTCAAACCAAAAGTACTCTCCATTTTATTTATTTCAGAAATATAAAAACGAGTGCCTCTTCCATATTTGATTGATACATACATAATACATACAAACAACATACACAGTTGATTTTGCGAAGCAAAAGTACTGTCAGGCGAAAAAAAAGGAAGGAAATTGTGAGGGCCAAATGGTAATTGAATTAAGTTCATACGGAAAGAGCAGGAGAAAGACTGAACTCAAGTCCCCACAGCTCAAATCCTCCCTTCACGAAATCATAGTAACCTCCCTTCAATGCCAATGTTTTCTTCACCAATCCTTCTCTCACGAATGGATACGTAAGCAGATTTCCAAGTGAAACGTTCACAGCTTCCTGCAACATTTTTCATCATCGTCAAATTATAAAATACTGCTATATATTTAATTAATTGATATTCAAAAAGTTAAATTTGAATTTTACCTTCTCACAAGCTGTGCATTGATGTCCAAATTCTTTATCTCCGTGATCGGCCAGAACCTTGGCCTTGGCAGGTAAACAAATTTTCACCCAATCCTCAATAAAGGCACTGCGTTTATTAGATTATTAATCAATGATCTGTTAACGATAAGTGTTTTGAATGAATAATTGTAGAAAAGGTTAAAGAGTGACGTACGTTGATTCACTACCATCTTCAGGTAGAGACATGAGACCTTTGATACCTCCACAAGCACTGTGGCCAATGACAACAATGTTCTCCACCTTAAGATGAAGAACAGCGTACTCAATGGCTGCTCCCACTCCAGAGTATCTCACCTGTTCAAATTCAATCCCATCTTTATTTTTAAAAATTCAATTCCAAAGCCAAATAATCGACTCGTATATACTTTGGATTGAAGAATAATTGATTGATTTGTTACTGACCTTGTCATAAGCAGGGACCATGTTGGCAATGTTACGAACCATGAATGCCTCACCAGGTTGGAAGTTGAGGACATGGGATGGGCACACTCGTGAGTCAGAGCACGCGAAAACCATGAACTGTTACATATTTTGGGCAATAGACTCATCAGAAACCGTACAATAAAATTAGATGACAAATTAACAAGGAATTTGTACCTTAGGGCTCTGGCCCTTTGCTAGTTCACCATATAAGGCTGGGTTTGTACTGTTGGTACATTAATAGAAAAGAAAAAGAAATTATCAGGCACCAATGTTACAACATCAAATATGCTGAAATTTTAATTTGAAGAAAGTGATGAATTTGCTTACTCATATTTCTCAGTCTTGAAATGAATAAAGCCAGCTTTCATGTGCTCAACAGGGTCGAAGGCCTTGCTGCCATCTGCTGATTTCAATTCAGCAGTAATCTGGTCGACTCTTGCTGCAGCAACTGGTCCAAGTTCTGCTTTCTCGCTGTAATTGCATAAAATAATTTAGATCATTATTATTATTGAAGCGATATTTCAGGTAGAAAAAAAGACTTGTGGTTTGAACACATCGCACTAAACACTTTTATCTGGAGAAATTGAAACCAATTAACATGTTCTTTTGCTGTGAAATTGAATTTTACGAATAAACATTACATGATTATATTTTCTCGGCAGTTTTGCAAATTTTAACATTTTTTTGTGTACGTATATATGTATGCATATTTTTTGGGCCCCACTTGATCAAGAAAAAAGAAGTATTGTGATTTAGAGGTAGAGTCGTAGAGAGAGTACAAACCTGAGGAGTTTCTCGAGTGCAGCAATGGCCTGATCGTAGGATTCTTTTGCCATTTCTTCTCTCTGCAACTTCTAATTCTCATTAGCATTTTGGAAGACGTATATATAATATATAAGTTAATGTTTGACCATATATTTTGAAAATTTATCTTTAAATATCTGTTGACCATTTATTTTTAAAAAAATTTAGACTAATTATTAGGAGAAATTTCGCTTTCGATTTTAAGTTGAAATAAAATGCAAGTAAGTTTGGTTATAGCAAGTAGTAACCACATTATAAAGTGATGGAGATGTCAAAAGAAGACGTGAAATAATTAATACAATGGAGTATTAAGAAGGTCGGTTATCTTCGATTTAGGTGGATACCAAAACTAGAAATTAAGACAAAAACAACGTAATAAATAGATACCATCCTACAAACTTATGGTAGACTGGTAGTTATCCCTTTTAGGATGGGCACATACGAGGATACCCATTGGATTATTGAATTTGTCTAGAAAGTAATAATTATTTTTTAAAAATTAAAATGGAGAGCAAAAACATTATCCACAGAATTCACAAACGACCCTACGTATTTAATTTTCATTTTGCAGAACCTCTACATAATTGCCACCTCTATTTTGGTTCATTTTCAAGTTTAATATGTTATTTCCTCCTCCTCAAAATAAGTGTCATCTTAGAATTTCAAAATAAAAATTAATATGGTTTTTTCCAACTATACTCTTATATTAAAAAATTAGTGCTCAATTCTCAAAAAATATCGGAGTAATAAATAAGAGTAACTGAGTAAACTATCATTTATTTTTTTTAATAAGTATGAAATAAATTAAAATAACACTTATTTTAGGACGAAAAGAATATATTATATGTCATGGAGTACACGCAATAGACGTGTACAATTCAGAGCGACATCAATTCACCTAACTTCAGGAGATTCATGGCCAAAAATAACAACACTAATTATTAGAGTAGCTAGAAACTAAAGTTTAGAACTATGCCAATATAGAATTTTCACGTGAACTAGCATGCATGGACACATAAGTCGTTACCAATACGATAAAACAAAAAAATGTCTTGCTTAAAAAACAAAGTAACGTCAAATGTAAATAACTTGTTATAACAGGTTAAAATACATAAGTTAAATTCGTACCACAATGGGGTTGATGATGGGAGTAGGGGCAGCGAAGACGGGCTCGTTTCTGATGAGACTTGGAATAGAAGAAGAAGAGTTGCCAAGCCTTGCGAAGGCAACGGGACGAGTAGGTTTCTTAAGGGAAGCTTGAGCAGGGGAGATAGTAAGGCAATTGTTAATGGAAGCAGTTGACATTTCTCAATGAGCTTCCTTTAGCTTTTGCTTGCCCTTTATACTACTTTGTTACTCACTAGTAATAGTATAGCTAGTGGATGGGTCCTTGATTATTGTTGCTTAGGACTCTTACATATAACCAATTCAATAGACAATGTTGAAAGTGATGGCTAAGCAAATTAGAGCTTCAATCCATTGTAGATGAGGTTTGTACGTTGGAGATTCAATGTTGCATCTTACTTTTGCCTTAAAATCATATGGCTAAGAAGCCAAGAACCTTACATTTCAAGAAACTTTTTTTTTTCTTTAGAAAAAAATAAATCAAGGGATGTGGAGGAAAGAAATAGGATAATGGGGCCAGGAAGAAGGGTTCTGTCTCTTTTCAGAAAATTAAACTGCACATAGACAGTTAAAATCTTTTTTTTTTTAATGTTTATGCAGTAGATGTCGTTGAATTTTCTTTGACTTCTTCGTTGCGTGTTTACTTCTTATATTTGAATCGATTGAGTAAAAATTCTGACTCCACCTTTGAATAATGGACAATGTTATTCTTTCTGTAGGGCAGTACAAATTATATTCCCACCTACATTTGCACTCTTTCTTTTATTTGGTTGTCGTATGGTCATTTTCATAATTTGGACATGCATATGCAATGACCATTCGCCTCGCCAGAGTAACAATTATGGCCATAATCTCAATTTAGTTCCAAATTCATCGGATTTAGAGTCAGAATATTCTCTTGTAATTGCACATTTGCAGTATTTACTAATTTGGAAGTCAGAACGAAATTACTCCTCGTAGCAAAGCAATTATCCGCTTCGCACTGTGCTATGTACCCAACATTTGACATGGATACGATAACTGATACACCAGACTTGCATCCTTCCCAATTGACCTCTCCTACTTACTCAAAAGTTGTTGATCCTTTTCCATTGTATCCCTTCCAATATATCCAAGGATTAATTTGGAATAAACGTTACACAATTATATTAGAGGGATTAAATCTCTAAATACGTGTATGCATGGAAGATGATATTATGTACCTATTTGTGACTACAATATCCAAAGCAATTTTTTTGAATTCCTTCAATTAGCTTAACATTAATTTCTTTGAACAAATTACCAAATATCCCTTATCCGATCAATGGTCGCCACATGTCACGATTAGAAGTGGTGAAGTGACATGTGTCAATATTAAAAACAAAAATATATGACTACCTCAAATTCAAACGAAAAATCTACGTACGGAAGAAGAAAAAAAATGAATGGAGGATGGTAAATGAAAGGTAGTGGATGAGAAAAGATAAGGTCCTATCTTCAATCTAATGCTACTTGTGGTTGTACTTCAACATTTGCTTCACATTCTTTCAATTTTTATCTCCTTCAATTATCAATTTGGTGGTCGAACTTTTTAGTTATTATCACTATGGACCATATGTGTTTCTGCTACAGTGTGGCCTAATTCTCCTTATGTGGAGAATATAAATGAGTTTTGAATTAAAAAATATTTTTCGTCGGCATTGTAAAATTATTTACTCATTCAATGTATCCAACGAGTTACTCAATTATTTTTTAAAAGTTATCAGTTCATATCTATCGTAAAAAAAGGGGGGGGGAGGGGGGCATAAAAATGTGGTTGACTAATTTAAGCGATATTCCTATTCAGTTTATAAAATAGACTAGCAAAAAGAATTTGTTGCACAAGCATCAACTTTACTAATTAGATTACCCATATATTGCAAATGAGTGTCAGTTTATTTAGAATAAAGATATGATATTTCTCACCTTTGCATTAGGATAATGTTGAAAGTCCCCATTGCACTTTGGCTTGTAAATTGATTTATATACCTGTTTGTCTCCCACAAGCTCCCTGCTGATCCTTTTAGATGATTTAGAACTTTGGCTAATTTGTGTGAGTTTCAACTATTACATCACATACTTATTATCTCCTAAGAAATTTTGTCCACCAAGACATACACAATTACGAAGAAAGCACCTATATAGAGTAAAACCCAATTACACTCTCTCTGTATAGAGCGCAGAACATGATTTTTGGCATGATCTTACTCCCTACTCAATCATTGTGGTGTATATTTCCGAATCAATTGAATTGTAAGTTGCTATAGCTTTTACCAACTACTGTGGTCTGTGGAAATGAAAAAGAAACTATATCCTCCTGATGGCCCCAACTTTCCCAAATGCCCCTGACGCTTCTCGGTTTGAATTTTTCACATCGTTTCAATCATGAATATTTTGTTGAAAATATATACTATAATAATAATACACCTACCGAAATGAAAGCCTAGCAGATTGCAAGACTCATTGACCTATGTTTTCTGAGGGATGTCTGAGGCCATAATCTTAAGGAATCCACAAAATTGGGAAAGGGTAGAGAGAATGATGCATGTTTCATTTAATTTAGGCAATGGATGGTAGAATGAAAATTCTGGATTTTTTGGCCCCTTTAAGTCCATGCAAATGTTCCTCAAACCTCTTTAGGCAATTTGAGAATGTCTATATCACTACTCATCGTTTCGACATATTAGGCACATAATTGCACATAGGTCAGATTGTCATATTACACATCAAACCCTATACCAGAGGACCCCACCCCTTCTTTTCTATCGTAATTATGAATTTAAGTTATATATATAGTTGAAATTCTAATTGTTGTATATAGTTAAGCAACCTTTCATAACTCGAAATGGAAAAGAATTTGACTGAAGAGAAGCTGAAAGAATGTTGTCATACTGTTGCCATATATTACAAGTGGAATGAATTTTGCGAAGGACAAAAATGTTCTACCTTAAGTCGCTTTCTCATATCTGTATTTATAGATTGTGGAATAAATAATTCTGTTAATTAACAAACAGAGGCGTCAGTAAAATTATTTACATGTGCAGGCATAAATCATAATTATAGATCTATCATATTTCACTTAACTACCTAAAAACTTGAAACTAATTCACCTGCTTGTTATACCTTTAAATTAGCTCAATTCATACAAGGTTAAAATTGGAAAATAAATATTTACATTTCTGCTACAACTAGCATGTACAATTTATCGTTAGACATTCAATTGCTTCGACTTGAATAAATGGAGGAGACCAAAAGGAATTTATAAAAAGGAAATTATAATAGTACTCTTTTTATTTATAAATTATAATTATATACTCTATAAAATATGTAATAAATTTTGGGCCCCTTTTGCCGGCCCTGAGTCGAGCCTATCTCAAGCTGCACATATATGGCCCGTCAATAATATTCAAAGGCTTCTATCATATTTTTGGCCCGTCAGCCCAATTTAATTATGTGTGTAAATTCAAATATACAAAATATATACACGAATTATATATTGTATGAATTAGATTATTTAAAGGCATTGAACTTCTCACCTTTAGCGATTGCTAAGACTTTATCGCATCTAGGTTTTACGTCAAACTATAATAATTCATATATCATGGTTAAATCATTTATTAACATGACAATACATATTAATTAATTATTATTTAGTGATAAATGTGGGATGTGCATGGAAGATGTGTAAGTAATTAATTAACTACTCTCTTCAGTGCAATATAAGTGAAGTTTTGAGACTCTTTTATAGTTAAAATAAGGGAATTTTTCAAAGTTCAAGAGTATATTGTTATTATTGTTTTCCCAAAATTTTGCCTTTTTAAAATGGTTTTTTTTAGTGGTTTACATTTTCAGATTAATTACATTGATTACGAAGGAAAATATTGAAAAATCACCCTTTTATGTCCTTAAATATCTTTCTTAAGGAATATATCACAATCATGCCTCAATAATTCACTTATATTAGACTGATATAAATATCGAATTCAGGTAAAATCTTACATTTACTACCATAATTTAGTATGCAAAACAATCATTTTCAGTTACTTAAAGGCAAATGACAGTAGAAAAAGATAATTTTAGGCAGGAGGTGGTCTAAGTAGATTGCACAACCCAAAGGATATGGCAGATTTCATGGATCTTTTGACTAATTAATGAAAGCAGCATGTGAAGGACTTACTTTCCTTCACTACTTGTCAATATGACTATTACTTTAACACTACTACTACTATCCCACCTTTAATTTCTCTCCTCTTTTTATTAGATACATTACTACAATTCACCTTCTATACATCATTATCTTGTCATCTTGTAATTCTTCTATGGGATTTGCTGAGTTTTTTTTTTTGGCTCTTTAGCAATTAATTTATGTCTAGTGTGCCATAATAAAGGGAAAAATTATAAATTATTTTTAAAAAAAATTGAAATTTAGTAAGAATTAGATGAATTGAGTTATGACCTCTTTTTTGCTTTATTTTAGTTTAAGTAACTTTTAAACGGATCAATAATTCGTTTATTAATTAATAACTAGGTTCGTTTGAAAACCTTCTCTCCTCTCCAAATTCAGCTCAATTTCCCATTTAACCTCTAGATTCAATTATATATGATTTTTTTTCTTTTTATATAGTTGGAAATAGTTTAATTTATGTTGGTGTTGTAGCAAACTATTTTTGGTTAGCTAGAACGTGCATAATTATTTATGTAATAGTAATTAAGTTGTGGAGAGAGGAGTGAAGCAAGCAACAAGTGGAAGATAAACTATTCAGGCGATTACCACCCCCCCCCCCTCTCCCCTATTATGGGGTAGGTCAAGGAAGCCGGAAATGATAAAGGATGACGTGATGTGAAAGTTCTGGAGCTATTAAATTTGCGATATGAAACTATAATTTTTAATTATATTTAAATTAATATATATTTGGTCATATAATTTGAAATCTCCAAAAATAATAATAATACTATGATTAGAAATTCCAAATTATAATTTCACTTTTTGAATGTAAAACTGATCCATAAATTTAAATCTTGTTAAATAAGACTCATTATATTATAGGTGTATTTGAATAGTTGTTTTTATAGAATTATTTGTTTTTGAAAATTTGTAATCATAAACATTTATGTATGAGAGAATCATGAAGTTATGTGATTTATCAATACCGTGTCTTAGAACATCAACTCTGATAGCCTGTTTATGAATTATGATTTGTTCGTTTGATAAGATTAGGTAAGAATTGAAGAAATTTTAATAGTTTTCAACTTTAAAAAATCTAAATTACATGTGCATACAAACTTTACCTTCATATCATTTAATTTCATATCGCATGTTCAGGTAAAATATGATTAGAAGGCTCATGTGCATTTCACTAATAAATAATTCATGTATTATCTCATTTATTCGATTACTCCATTAATTTAAAAAGAACGGCGTACAGTAGTTGTGTTTGAAAACTCCTTTAAACTAGAAAATTAATATTTTGCTCTTAGCTAGTGACATGTTCTTATTGGCATACAATGTCCTGTTTTGATACTCAAATTTTAGGAAACTTTATTTTTCTTCAGTCAATAAATCGAGCAAGCTAATTTCCATAGCCAAACAACCAGCTAGAGAACTGGCTTTAGCCTTGGGATCATTGGGAACAAGTTATCCTGAAATTCATTATTTCAGAATAAGTTAATTCCCCATATATATATGGAATAACTTACCCTATCATTAAGGTCTAAATAGTTGAATAAATAATTTCAACACTATCTAATATCTCCAATCGAACTCAGAATAAAATAGTCCTCTATTTTATCGCTGAAATTGTCATATCTTATACTCCCTCCGTCCTATTTTATGTGAGGTTGTTTGACTCGACACGGAGTTTAAAAAAAAATGAAGACTTTTAAAACTTGTGGTCCAAAATGAATAATAGAAATGTGTGTGACCGTAAATCATTTCATTAAGGATAAAATAAATATTTTATAGTTAGATTATTACTTAATATAAAAATGTGTCATTCTTTTTTAAACTTATTAAAAAGAAAAGTAAGTCACATAAATTGGACGGAGGAAATACCTCATAAGTCATACCAAATGAAACACTAATAAAAGCTGTGTTTCAGGTTTTGGAATTGATAATTAAGGTTAGAAAATGAGTCATGATTATTAAATAATGATAATGAATAGTGTGGTTTTTTTTTTTTGGCGCGGTTTTTGACTATTCGTGATTATACAATAAAGTCCCCCACGATCTCTCCTCGAGTCCCCAACTCTCACCAAGCAACTTAAATGCAACCAACAACAATCTATATGCCTATTTATTTACGCCAAAACACTTCTTTGGAAAAAGCTTTTTCTAGTTGTAGTTACTACATTTATTACTCCTTCCGCTATCTAAAATAGTATAGTAATTAAAATAAAATTCCAAAATAAAAACAACTTACTAAAATATACTTTTAATTAAAGTTTTCATAAAGAATATGTTAGACAACAAAATACAAATAATATGATGGCAGGTAGGAACAGAGGCGTATCTAAGGGGTCACCGGGTTCACGTGAACCCATGATCCCCTCCCGAGATCATATATAATAGTGTTATATTTTTTTAAAAATATTGAAATATAGATGTGTGAACCCACACTTGAAGTATCACATAATGCGATTAGAGTGCACCTCTCTCCGCGAGGTTAGAAATTTGAATTTTATATTTATCTTGTTTTATTTTTCATTCTAAAATTAGATAACACTTCTCTAGGTGGTAATTTGTGTGTGTTGTGTATATATATATATATATATATATATATATATATATTGATTTTAGACTTATAATTTTAAAATTTTAACGGTTTTCAATAGTAAAATTCTAAATGTCGAACCGAACAAATTTATATCATAAATCAACATTTTTATAACAGTGGGCCCATCATCTCAAAATCCTAGATACGCCTCTGGATTGGAATGAAGTGGAGCGTAGCTCACTTTAGGTCCTAAGCTAGAAAGTTCTCCTCTCCTCTCGATTTATTCATAAACACACTAAACAAGCCTTATGAAAGACATTTCTGGGAAAATTCATCGCGAATCATCATCCGTGTGAATAAACAAATCGAGCCATAACAACTAAATCATTCAGGAATCGTCGCACATGGTCTTCATTTAAGATATTTACAAACACTTGATTTTTAAAAAAATGGAAGCTTGCTAAAAAGGAGGAAAAGTTCTACCAATATTGCTGGCATTTGCGAAAAAACCTACCAGATCTCGCCGGTATGGTAAATATGATTTGCGCCTATTCTTATCCATTTCCTTTGCCGCTTGGTTCCGTAAATAAACGTCCGTCATCGAAGATGCCTTGTTACCGCTGCTACTGTTGCCCTTTGCCTTCAATTTTCCGGCAACTTTAGACGCCTCTGCTGAGTCCTTTGCTTTGGGCCTTTCGCTTTTCAATCCTTTTTCCGGTGTCAGAAATACAAAACTGTCCTTACCGTCACTGTTGCTCCGGCGCATCAAATCTCGAATATTCCACCGCTTAAACGCCGATCCCGTTGAATTACTCTTCTTACATCTGCTTGGTGAAGGCTCGGTTATATTCGGCTTCCATACACAATACGTTCCCGGAGGTACACTCTCCAACTCATCGACCTCGGAAGATGATGACGACAGCGGTTCCCGTTCTTCTAAGAATAAATCCTTTAACGAAACTTGAACTGAACTATTGAGGTTTTCCGACGATTCATCGTTAAGACCTTCGCGATCTACGTCATAAGAAACGTCATTTAGTAACAGATCGCGGTTGAAAACGGGGTAAATAGGCTGGATTTGACGGTCGAAGGGGAATACGCCGACCGAATCCTCTGGATTTTCACATACCAAAGAGAATTCAAAATCCGCTTCTTCATCGGCACCGTCAACGTTCTCTTCTACCAACTCAGAATCACGTTTAATTTCATCGGAGATTTTTCCGGCAATCTCCGCCACTCTATTTGAAGAGTAGCTGCTAAAGCTAGGAGAGAAATATTCTTCTTCCTGCATGTGAGTAGTTGTAATTTCATAAACGCTCTGGTGCACGTTTATTGTCTCTGTAGGTTATGATTTTATTAATGGAGAGAGAATTATTTATGACAGGGAAGACGGACTGTTTCAGTTTCCAGCTGCGCTTTTATAGTATTTGTGCAAGTTGTAACGAGAGGTTTTTTTTTTTCAAGAAATATTCAAATATCTAATTTTTATTCTTAAAAATTTAACATAAATGTAAAACATGTGTTGCGTTTATTAAAATATTTTTAAAAAAAGTTATATGATAATTATTATAATAAAATATGGAATACTATAAATTTTATAAATAAAATACAAATTTTTATATGATTTTTTCGATTAAGAGTTTGTTTGACATTACTATTGGAAGGCCAGAAACACTTATTTTGAGAAAAATATTTTTTATTGAAAAATTAAGTATTTGGCAAATCAATAAAAGTGTTTTTAAATAAAAGTAGAAGCAATTTAGTTTTTCTGATGTTGGGAAAAAACTAAAAAAAAATCTGTTGTTGGGAAGAAACTAAAAAGCAGAAACAAAAAATTAGTTTTCTCAAGACTAAAATATTCTTTTCAATATGCATAATTACATATTTACTAATATATTTCTTATTAGTTAATTAGCTTATTTCATAAGTTTAGTTAAATTTCATTTAAGAATTTTATTTTTTATTTTATATAAAAAAATTATAATTTATTTTATGTTTATACATTATTATTTTATATATTATATATAATTTTACGTATTATTTTGTAGAATTAGGAAAAAGGTATCAACAATATTTTTTTCAAGATTAGAAAAAAGAAGAAAAAATAACTAACTAAAGATTTCAGCCTCCCAAAAAAGGTATAATATTGATTGAAAATTTAACCATGTAAATTTTAATTTTTTAAAAAATAAAAATTTAATTAACTTTTTATAATAGATATATAAAATATTTTCTCTCTATATAATAATTTTAATATTAGAAGTACATTAATAATTGTCATTTTTTGTAATTTGACTAAAAAAAACACTTTTTAAAAAAGATTAGTCAAACGCAATTTGCTTATGAAAAATACTTTTCAAATGAATTAGCCAAACACGAATTATTATTTTTTCAAAAGCACTTTTTTAAAAAGTCATTTTTAAAAAGTGTTTCTAAAAATAAGTTATTTTTAGCAGCAATGCCAAACATGCTCTAAAACTATAACACGTCATACAAGATTTTCCTACATTTTGAGTTTAAACAATTAAAATTAATTTAATTTGCTATAAAGAAAAAAACAATTAATATTCTGTGATTACTGATTGAAGCAGGATATTTACTCTCTTTTCTCATTTTAGGTTCCTCTTCATAAATAAACTGTTACATATAATTAATTAACTTAAACGCTAAGAAAATTCATTCAGTTACTCTTTTTTTTCTGATAAGAAAATTCACTCAAGAAGAAATAGAGGAGTATTTTGGATAAATCTACTTAACCATATAAGTTTCCTTTTTTTTAAAAAAGAAAGTTGGAGGAAATTTTCAAGAGAATATTAAGAAATAAGTTCTAACTAGTTGAATTAATAAATTTTCTAATACATGATGGAAAAAGATTTTTTTTTTTTCCTATAAATCTACGACCATAGATCTTTTGAATAACCTTTTTCATAACTTTGATTTTTATTTTTATTTTGGAAGCTTCTATAAGTAAGTAACTCGAATCTGTCAATTTTTGACTAATTACCAATACGCGATGTTCGTTCCTTTTCGGGCGCATCGACTTTTTAGTTGAGAAGGTGCAACTTTTTCCTTGATAACAATCCACTTTACATGCGTGCATCAAGATATTTTCATTTAATTCATTCGATTAAATTATATTACGTCAATAATAATAAAAATAAAGTGTATAATTTTCTTGTTCTTCTTATACACATTTTCCGTTCATACAACAAAATAGATAGAGAGAAACAAAGAAAATAATTATGGGCGCGAGGTGATTAAAGTCGAGAGGCAAAAATCCAATCTTTTCTAATGAAAAAATTGGTTGCAAGCTTTTCTTTTTCAAATCAATAAAAGCATAAACTTTCCATAATAATCAAATATTTGACTTATTATTAAAGATTACTATATCTAAATAATTTTTGCATAGCCACTTTTAATAAGCTAAAATGATTAATATATCATATATTAAAGATTATTTTCATTAAGTGATCATACATAACAAAGGACTTAAATATTCTTACCAAATTACATCCAAATGTGCTAATGTAGTGCTTAGTTCGTTCTTTTGCCGCTTAAACGTCATCTCCTTGGCCTATTTCCCTTGTGTTTTTCTTCATTATTCGGTATTACTAATGTCCTTTTGTTACAAAAAAATATAAAAATTCCAGCACTAAATTTGTCATTTGATAACATACAATAATGCATCATCTGATGTGTGTCGATTGCATCGCAGCTAAACTTTAGAAATGTGAAAATTTATAAGTTGATTTTTTAAAATGCAATTTGCCATTTGTCCCAATTTATATGTCGTGTTTCTGAATCACAATTTATAACTGAAATATATCCTATAAATTACGTTTCTGAAATGCAATTATTAATCGGTTGAACTTATTCTTAATGTATTGATGATGTAAATGTAAATATTCAAAGATAAATTTGGACGAATCATATTAAACATTCGTGAGAGGCTTATCATTGTATCTCAGTTTGTTTCAAAGGGGGCCGGCATAGCACTTAAGGCAAGTTGGCAATATGTCAGTATTGAAATTGGAATACAAAACTTTGAATTTAAGCAAATTAACAATGCACATAGTTTTAACACATTTTTCAGTGTCTCAAACATTTAAATAAGTACTGAAAATAGTATAATATAAAGATACAATTAATTCGGGGTAGAGGAAAATTAACAAACTAATGAAACGACAAGTGATGAAAAGGAAATAAGACAAAATAAGTACACCAAATTCATAAATCATCTAACTATATGCGTGTAGAACGGAAATTTCTGTCAACTTTCCATTATATTAATATGAAAAAAATACATCTATTGTATTAATATAAAAAATACATCTATATCATTTAACTATATGCGTTGTCCGTTGATTGATGTTGATTAATTAATTCCAATTGGATCACATGAGCTATTATAGTCTCCTTTTATCGAATTTCTGAAAAATCAAGAGCTTTTTTTCCTTTTAAACGAAGGATATATGTACTTCATTTTTCAGATAGTTCAAGGATAATTTTGACCCTTTTTGGTTAATACGACTTAGGAAGATCATGATAGCTTAATCAAATCCTTTACCAAAGGGGATGTTTTTAGAATGTTACAATGATAATAAATTTCACCCCAAAAATGACACCTCAAAATGTTAGTTTCTACTTTCCTAGCCCCATTCACACATTATTGTTAAATATATCTACTTTACACAACTTAATTAACTTTACAAATTGAACAGTCATTTATGTAATGTGACAAATTACAAACTATTCTTAAAGATGTACTTTTTGTTTGCCTCTATCACTGGACTCCTCAGCAAAGTCACTGTTTAAACTTTTGAATCGATTCCTTTGAATCTGATCATGATACATAGGATGGAACTCTGTTTGAAATGCCCTGTGCGTAACGTATGGTAACAAAGTGGCAACGACAACCACAAGTGTGACAAGCCAATAGAAAGGACTCGGAGCACAAGCTTCCACAAGAATTTTGTACGCGGTTGTAGATATTATAGGCGAAAGAGAGCCATAAACAACTAAAAACACGTACCATATGGCAATGCTGCCCCAAATGAAGAAGTGCTGAATCCAAGTGAAGTAGTTGATAGAGATTGCCATTTGACAATTGACTGTCCACACCACACACGTGTACATCATCACTCCGAGGACTCCGTAGTCAACTGGTTGACCATCTTTCCGGAATACTTGATGCACGAGTGAATTGGTGGTGCCAAAGAAGATGATCATAGAACAGATAACACCGTTCAACATCCAGCCTAAAATGCGACGCCAACTGAAAAGAATGTTCTTCGTTCCCTCTTCATAGAGCTTAGGAAACTGCAAAAGAGATGCTATGAGAGATGTGAAGAAATCCTTCTCGACTTGCATGTATCAGTAACTTGAGCGAAACGGGTTTCATAGATTCATTTAAATCTTGTAACTGAATCATTCAACTACATCTTCACATAAATAGAATATTATGCATGAAAGCACAACATAATTCATTTCACGTGCCTCGTCTAACAGAACTTTCTATCCCTTTGAGAATCTTCACTTCTATCAGACCTTCTGCCGCAAAGTAATAATTAAGAAAAAAGATTTTCAAGGTTGAGGCCCTCTTGCTCACTTGTATAGTTGTGTCCACTTGGGAAAGAGATCAAAGAATACATAAAACGTGGAAACGATGTAATGCCGTTTTGTAACCTCGTTGTTGTGCTTTTGCCTAATCCTAAGTGCATACTTATATGTAGGTGATATATGCATTCACAACCATGTAAATGTTACCACTCCTTTATTTAACTTCCTTATCATGCTTTTGTCTAGCTGTAAGTAGGTGAATATGAAATAGTTTTTTGTTAAAATAAATATAATTTGTTTGCAGTGCTTAAAAGGAAGTATAAAATAGGAGACAAACCTCGAGACATAGGTGGGCAGAAACATCCTGATCAAAGACACCGAGAGCAATCACAGGAAGCGATGTGAAGAACACGTTATATAATGACATATACCAGTCATTATAAGCAGGTCGGCCAGAGAAAGAAGCAAAGCCCTCGAACCAGAAAAGGGTCAACCCGAAGGCGATGTTCTTGTAAAAGAAGTAGCATAGCTGCAACCATTGCCAAGGTGATATCAGGAAGATCATAAATGTCTCTAATTCAAAACCGAACATGGAACTGGCTATTCACTTTATAGTGTGTCATACTTCTTAATGGTTTAAAAAAACTGTAAGCCTGCTTATATAATTATGTTTGGACGCCTGCTTAAATAAAAATATTCAACTCAATCCTGCAAATGTTAATTACACCAATTCAGTTTGTACAAATAAGGTAAAAATAGAATGGTACAATTCAAGATGAACAAAATGCCTGATGTGGTTTCTGGTCATATCCAATTTTATTTTTATTTCACCAAGAACAGATAGCGAATACTTACCATCATCGATATTCTCCTGTAGCACCAGTGGCCATGGACCAATAACAAGCGCTCAAGAAAACGGAATTGAGCTATTGCATAATCACTTGACATGACAGCCTAGTAAGATTTGCAGAATCATCAGTTTAACTCCTCTAAAACATTGACATTGTTTGGCAGAAAGCATATGTGCTCATATTGCCTACTACACAATTAGAAATCAGAGTCTATCAAGAGAGACAAGAAGAGAGAACGTCTTCAGCAAAAAGCTTATGACTCTAAGCATTGACTGACTTCGTAAATAGTATTTATGCCAAAAAACAGCAGCAACTGATAGAGGAAAAACAGTGTTACAGCTCCTGCTAAGTAAAAAATCCATATCAATGGCAGAATGTTGAAATGAGAAACAAAGCCAGTACATGTTTGGGCAATGACAATTTGTCATGCTATTGTAATTCACATCAATGTAGAAGCATTAAAAAAAATTCACATGAGCAGTTAGAAAATAATATGTTAATCTAAAAATATAGAAGAGTCCACTGAGAAACCATTCTTCAAATCCGAACATGAAACAGT
>JAJOOF010006798.1:0-29451 GCA_029582545.1 Solanum lignicaule | reverse complement strand
TAGTTTGATTTAATTGTACCTCATAGCAAACTGTTGCTATTTCACCTCTCTCCTGGTGAATCTCGCTCGCCACTCTCGTTCTCTCCCTCGCCTCTCTCATTTTTTATACAAACGCAAGTGTATAAAGTGCGTTTGTGTTTGTATAAAGCGAGAAAAATTGTATATATACATATATTTTTGTTCCTCTCTCTCCCCTCTCCCAGATCTCGCTCGCCACTCTTCCAGATCTCGCTCTCTCACTCACCTCTCTCACTTTATACAAAAAACGCAAATTGTATAAAATGCGTTTGTGTTTGTATAAAGCGAGAGAAAATTGTATATATACATATATTTTTGTTCCCCTCTCTCCCCTCTCCCAGATCTCGCTCGCTCACTCGCCACTCTCACTTTATACAAAAATGCAAATGTATAAAATGTGTGAAAATTGTATATATACATATATTTTCGTTCCCCTCTCTCCCATCTCCCAGATCTCGCTCGCCACTCTCCCAGATCTCGCTCGCTCACTCGCCTCTCTCACTTTATACAATTGATCTTTTTGTATATGTATACCAAAGCAGATTATACAACTGCTTTCTTTTGTATATGTATAGCGAAATATACATATTATGTTTGCTATGGAGCATAATTATGCAAACTTTGCTATAGCATACAAATATGAATTTTGTGTTTGCTATATGTGAAAGTTGCTCTTTTAGGTAAAAAATATTGACTAACAAGTAAATGTGTGAATAGGATTTGGTTCCCCTCTCTATTATCCTTTCTCTCTATTTCGTCAAGTATACTTTTAGATAAGAGATATATATCATATTTAAATTTTAAAGATAAAGATTACATTAAATAAATAAAATCATGATCATAATCAAGTAAATAAGTTTTGGAAAGTACTTTTCAAATTTGGTAAGAAAAATATTTCCTGCAAATTTAGATACATATTAATATCATCTTATATTTTTATATTTTAAGTATTTAAATATAGGAGGCTACTTTATTTGAAGATAAAAGAAATAAATCTTATATTATTGATATTTAAATATGCGGAGGCTACTGCGTCAGAGAAAAAAAATTCAATTTTTTTTTTTTTTTTAAATAAAAATTCTTTTACCTTTTCTTTAATGTATCTGAATCATAAGACTGTTTATTTAATTGAAAAATATTTTGGAACGTTCTAAGGCCAAAATAGTTTTCAAAAGATTACTATTTACCAGGCTAAATAAACATATTAATTCAAGCTCAACAATTTTGATAAATTGAATAATATAAATTAAGATTAAATCAATGGTATTAATGGATCTTCAAAATTTGTGGTTATGAATGTAATATAATCTTAACCTATAAATATTAAATAGAACATGTCTTTTAACTAAACGTATACTCTTTGATGAAATGGAGAAAAAGTATAATGAAGAGGAGCTGGATCGGGTTTAATATAATTCATGTATTTTATCGCATCATGATTTAGCACAGATATATCTTTATTTATTTATATTATATAGTCATTTATACAAAAAGAAAATCATGTACTCCTCCGTCCCATATTAGTTGATCACTTTTCTTTTTATGCACATATATTAAGAAATCATATATCTTTAGTTATTTATTTTTATTATATAATCATTTATACAAAAAGAAAATCATGTACTCCATATGTCCCATATTAGTTGATCACTTTTCTTTTTACGTGCATATATTAAGAAATCATATATCTTTATTTATTTATTTTTATTATATAGTGATTTATACAAATAGAAAATCATGTACTCTCCGTCTCATATTAGTTGATCACTTTTCTTTTTACGCACATTTATTTAAAAATCATAAATAAGTGGAAAGTTTTACCAATTCATCCCTTAAGAATTTTTTTAAAAATTTACAGACAAGGGCGAATACTTTAAAAAAGAATTAATCGAAAGGTAATTTGGAAAAAAATCAATTAATGTTTTCTTGATTTAGTAAGGTGATCAACTAATATGTGACAACTATTTTTAGTATAGCGATCAACTAATATAGGATAGGAGGAGTAATTTATGATGGAGTAGATTGTTGATTGAACTAATAAGATGGCTATAAATCATTGAATTTAATTAGTATGAAACTATGATGATTGGATTATCAATTAACTGAAGTTTTTCATATCAACTTTTATGCTTCGATCTTTTTTTTAATAAGCAACTTGTAGCATAATTTTTTTTAGCAATTTCTTTCAATATGTCATATTAGGATCGTAACTTAATTTTCCTCTCTTTTATTGCATTATTTATTATTAGAATATTTGTCAAGTAATGACACTAATTATTTTAGAATATATTTAATCTTTTATTTTAACCGCACGAAGCGCGGACAAGTCCACTAGTTGTATATAAGTTTAAATGTCTACTTGTGCACACCTAAAATTAAAAGGTATAAATGTCAGTTGAGGAAAAATAAAATGATACGTATATATCTTGAAAGATTTGAGATGTATCAAAAAAGAAAGGAGAAGTCCAATATACCTCTTTATGTTATGGAATGAACATAACGTTCCCTTCTAAAACAATTGTTATATAGATACGACAATATTTATTTGGTGACACTGAAATATACGATATTTGATCCAAATGTAAATTAAGTGTCGATGAATAAATTTGTGACATTTAAGCAACTTAATATGAAATTTATATAATGTCTCGTATTCCCCAATTTCTTGTAGTGAGATGAGAAAATTAGTCAATTTCAGTCTGGGAGATTATATAGAAAATAAAAATAAAAATCTTGGGAAATTTCAGTCAATTTCAATGAAGCATATTCTAAAAATCATAAAATAATATCTTCATGATGCAATGAATATTTCCAACAGAATTACTTGGAATGTTAGGACCTAGACGTGCAAGCAATTAGTTCTTAAAAGATAGTTCAGTATACTAATTAATTTAGTACGAAAAGGTAATTTTTTCTCAAAAAAATATATATGAAATTTAACTCTTGCATTGATCATTATTCTAATGAGACAATATTTTAATTTTCATATATGGTATTACTGTAATATTATAATATGTGAAAAGGCATCCAATGACATGAGAACCATGAAGGACATCATGGGCAACCACTTTTAGGATCATATATCAAAGTGGTGTCTATTACTTAAATGATTTTCTTTCCTATAAATAAATTGGTAGAAGCCATTTTGTAACAACAAACAATAGAAGCCAAAATTTCAAAACAAATTCATTGAGGGAATTATGTTTTTGAAAATGGGGAACTCAAGAAGACAACATTTTCCTCATCATCAAATTGTATATGCCATGACATTTTGCTTGGTAATTGCCACAAGTGTTGCAGCCTATACACCTTATAGTTATTCCCAACAGGAAACCATGAAGCAAGAGAAACCTTATTCCCCCGAATATAAGTTGCCATCAATTCCGAAAAGTACGTATACTAAGGTGCCATCAGCATCGAAAGAGTACTTCAACGTGCCATCATTTCCAAAAGAAACTTATACTAAGAGGCCATCAGAATCTAAAGATTACTTCAAGGACGTGCCATCATTTCCAAAAGATACTTACACAAAGGTGCCATCAGAATCAAAAGAGTACTTCAAGGTGCCATCATTTCCAAAAGATACATACACTAAGGTGCCATCAGAATCAAAAGAGTACTTCAAGGCGCCATAATTTCCAAAAGATACTTACACTAAGGTGCCATCAGAATCAAAAGAGTACTACAATGTGCCATCATCTCCAAAAGATACTTACACTAATGTTCCATCAAAATCAAAAGAGTACTTTAAGGTGCCATCATTTTCAAAAGAGATGTATACTAAGGAGCCATCAGAATCAAAAGAGTACTTCAAGGTGCCATCATTTCCAAAAGATACTTATACTAAGAGGCCATCAGAATCAAAAGAGTACTTCAAGGACGTGCCATCCTTTTCGAAAGATACTTATACTAAGGTGCCATCAGAATCAAAAGAGTACTACAAGGTGCCATCAGCTCCTAAAGATACTTACACTAAAGTGCCATCAGAATCAAAAGAGTACTTCAAGGTGCCATCATTTCCAAAGATGCTTATACTAAGGTGCCATCAGAATCAACCAAGTACTTCAAGGATGTGCTATCATTTCCAAAAGATACCTATACTAAGGTGCCATCAGTCTCCAAAGAGTACTATAAGGTGCCTTCAATTCCATCCGAATCAAAAGATAATTACAATCATGAGCCACAAGTCCCTCAACATGTTCACGAAGATACTCACCATGAGGAACCATCAGTAACCCAGGATTACAACAAGGTACCTTCAATGTCAAAACACAACTATGAATACAAAGTGACATTACCAAAACCTTTCTTTAAATTACCACATGTTGCTCAATGTCGTCACCGCAATTTGCCATCACCAAA
Source organism: Solanum lignicaule (assembly GCA_029582545.1). NCBI lineage: Eukaryota > Viridiplantae > Streptophyta > Magnoliopsida > Solanales > Solanaceae > Solanum > Solanum lignicaule. The sequence continues at coordinate 25,071 of JAJOOF010006798.1, read as the reverse complement.
GAACTCAGAGAACTACCAATATCCTCCTCCTCCATACAACCTCCAATCTCCTTCTCCATCCACTCCATCTCCACCACCCCCTTATTACTAAGCCACGTCTATATTTTATAGTGATTGTCATCCTAGCAAAGTATAAAGGATATATTTGTTGTGGATTTCGGGTTCGTATGGAAGCCAAGCCAAAAGAAGTAGAAATTTCAAGAATCAATCAATTGTGCTCTACAAGGAGATACTTCCTACTTTGAGTTTTCTTTTTATGTTGTTTTGGTCATGATGTACTTTCTAATTGTACTTTTTAAGAGTGTTTTTCATTTTTTTTTCTCCATATATATGAGTTCAATCTATCATCAAGTGCGACATTTTTCTTTACATTTGTCCCAAAGGATAGGAATTACAATCTGGTGACCATTTAAATATGAATATATAAAAATGGTCTTTTCAAATTTCTTATTTTCCCGTCCAAAGGACTAGATTTGATTCTCAACTAATAACTGAACATGGCATGGCTGCGTAGTGCTAGGATAGTGTAGATATTTAGAACAATTAATGATTAACGGATGATTAAATTAATACACATTGACCATTGTCATCTTTTATTATTCTACTTTTGTTTGTTTATCTTTTCTGACACGTACATTTTAGATTTTCGACTTATGTTTTCTTGTTGGGGTTACATCATCTTATTCTAGATACTTTAGAGTTTTAATACTATGACTTTCAGGTCTAGAAAATTAGTTTCAGCAAGTGATTTTGTTAAATGATTGAGTTTATGGGAACTTGATCCTTTAATTGCTTTAAACTGTTTTCCTTGCATTTGATATCATTACAATTAGTTGTTTCTTAAAATGGTTTGATTGGTTAAGTTAAGGTTGGTAGTTGGTTCTCCCATCAGGAGGAGGAGTGGTAGTGTAGGTGCCAACCATGACGGGTCAGGATCATGACAATTTGAGAGTTGGATAGTTCTTCAAGTTGCCCACAACTCAAATTTTTAATCAACAAATTGAGACGAAAAATGGCATCAACACGTAGATCCAATGCGCAGGAGTGAGTTGTTAGGGTAGATAATAAACAACATAATATTTGAATCATATTCAGCAAAATGCATAAACAATCACACTGTTAAAATTTCCAGAATTACATATAGTTTTTACTTTACATATAGTTGGCCAGTACCAAGAAGAGCCCAAACAACTAAGCAAACTGCCTGACTAACCACAAAAAGATAACTTCATTTTATGATAATGTTGATATTCAGAATAATTTGTGCACACCTCGATTATACCATTGTGTATCTACTACATCTTGGCTCTCACCAGCACAGATAGTGTCGGGTTCTAACGTTGTAATTGAATGAAAAATGGAGAAGTGAAAAATTAAACTTCATATTTAGAAAGAGGACTTCTGCTGCATTGGTGGGAGAAAGGAACTTTAAAGTGTTTAAATATAGAAGCACTTCCTCTTATTATTAAAGGGTGGAGAAGAAGACAAACATCGCATTGTTGTCTTCGACACTCGCTTGACTTTGACTTCGTCTTTAAAGAATGATGGGTAACAAAAATTGTTTTTGGAAAAATTCTAACCCAATATTTTTACTCACATATGAGACAGTACACGTGCATGTGCGAAACACAGATGCAACACATATTGAAGAGACAAATATCTTGCGTACACATTAGAAGTGTGTGCTGCAGTTCCGCATATGGGAAATTCGGGTTCAATGCATGCTGAAGAGGTGCATCTCTTCAGTATATTCATTTGTGACTACGATAGAAGTGTGTGCAATGTTGGGTATTAATTGTCATGAATTTTATTTTTTTATCATAAATAGGTTTTTCTTTTTGAATTTTTTTTAATGATTGGCTAGTCCTTTTCTTGTAAGAAAAGGTTTAAGATTCTATAAATATAGGTTTGTTCCTTCTAATTTAATCAACATTCACAATGTAGTCCTAGCGTTTTGAGAGTTTGGGTTATGGGGGAGAATTTGTGAACCTCCTTATATTCCGCGTGAATTAGTTGAGGTTATTTCTCTCTATATATTTTGTACTCTCATATTTATAGTGGATTGCTCATCTCCTTTGAGGATGTAGGTCGATTGACCGAACTACGCTAAATCTTTGTGTCTTTTGGGATATTTCTCATTTGTCTTCTTACTTGTGGTCTTTCGAGGTTTGTTTTGCTAGCTTCCACGTGACACCTGATTTATTTCGGTCCTAACAACACGTCATATATATGAAATGCAGGTGCAACATAGGTCCTAATAAATGCAACATTTTTTCTAGATCATTTCTTCCTTTGTGAAGCAGTTTTTTTATGGCCATAAATATTTGACTCTTCCTCAGACATTAAATACGAAAAAGGAAAAATTGATTACTAAAATTTTGAAGTTAAAAACCCATCCTTCTTGGAAAAACTCTAATGTGATTTTCTATTATTAAGTGCGTTCAAAGTTCAGCGAATTTGAGGTACTATTATTCGGCTGAAGTTAATCATTTTATCACTTCATCCTAGGATCAGTGGCGGACACAGGATTTTTATTTTGGGGGTTTAACTATAAAAAGTAAAAATGTGAAATGGTTGATTAAAAGGAGCGTAGCGGCGAAAGACATGATTAATTTTAACTCGTTTTGTCATGTTCCATTTAATATTTCTTCCTACTTATGTCTTGCTTCATCGAGCCTTTTAAATCTATTGTGCTTTTAGGAAAAAAATACAGTAGTTATTTTTGAGTTGTAGCGGAACTCCTTTTCAAAAGCTGAAACATAACTTTCTCCAAAAGCACTTTTGAAAATTTTGGCCAAGCACAAATTTGATCTCTAATTTTGACAGAGAAAAAAAATTGAATTTGTTAGCCAAACACAGAATGTTAATCTACAATAATATCAATTTTTATAAATTTGGCCAATCTCGCTATTAATTTTGTTGTTTTAACATTTTAAATATATTTATTACTAGGAGCCTATTCTTATTATATATTATATCCTTCATAATATAAATTTTTTACATAATTTATATAAATATTATTTATGAAAAAAAAAGTTATATTAATTAATACTCTCTTTGTCCCAATTTATGCGACACTTTTTATTTGTTGAGAGTCAAATAATTTTAGTTTGACTAGAAATTTACACATGGAATTTTCAAAATTTTAAAATAAAATTTATATATTTATAAACTACGTAAAAAGTACTATACGTCAAAATAATTGAAAATTCAAAATATTTTAAAGATATATAAAAAATTCATAGGTCAAACAAAGACTTGTTTGAATCTTGAAATTCAGAAAATGTCACATAAATTGAAACGGAGAGAATATCAACTTTTATTAATCCTCATCAAGCTTCAACTCAATTTCGTATAAGCTTTAGTGATTTTGGTAGGGATATAAACTTTGTAAAATCAAATCAAACAAAGAATTGAAAATGATCCTACGTCCACCAAAGAACAACTGCACCAATATTTATTTCACTCTACAAAGAATACAAGTTAAATACTACAAGAGAGAGAACATCAAATGCCTTAGAACGTCAGAAGGAAAGTGAGAGGATGATTTGAAAATGAATTAAGAGCTACCTATTTATAGGAATGAATTCTTCCTATTGTTGTCATCCATGACATCACTATGTGTCAAAAATGTCAAGGTTAAACACGTGACACCATTTTATGGTTTATCTAAATTTCACCTACCAAGATACTATCTTGACTTTTATTTTGCACTAATTATCTTCCTACCAAATCTTCAAATTATTTCATCTTTCATTGAGTTTGATTCCACAAGAACCAAACCAACTCTTTCAATCTCCACCTAGGTTTGCGTTCCGAGCATGCGTATAAACAACTCCGGCCAAAACTTCTAAGCTTACTGGGTAATCCCGTTGTAAGAAACAAGAAGAATCAAACCTTTGTTGAACATACTAGCTCCACCTAGCAGTTGTTCTCTCAGAGTTGCATCAATTAATGCATACTCCGGCCAAGTCCTTGCAGTGTGCAAACTTGGCAAGCGGAACTATCTTGGTCAACATGTCTGCAACGTTATCGTCTGTGATAACCTTCTCAACCTTGATAGCTCCCTCTTCTACGACATCTCGAATGAAATGGAATCTGACATCAATGTGTTTGGTGCGCTCATGAAATCTTTTATTTTTAATCAAATGAATAGCACTTTGACTATCACATCTTAGAGTTGATTCCAGCTGAATCAAACTCAATTCTGCCACAAAACCTTTCAACGAGATAGCTTCTTTCACTACCTCTGTTGCTGCATATATTTTGCCTCTGTTGTAGACAAAGCAACACTCGACTGTAAAGATGTATCTAGTTGTGGACCTTCTTTTATCAAGATCCCCTGCATAGTCAAAGTCTACATATCCGAGAATTGAAATACCTTCACTTTTTCGGAAGGTTAGGCTAACATCAGGAGCTTCTTTGAGATATCTCAATATCCACTTCACAGTTTTCCAATGCCTTTTTCCTGGATTTGCCATGTACCTGCTTACCACACTTATAGATTGAGCAATATCTGGACGTGTCACACCATAGCATACATAATGCTGCCAACTGCGCTTGCATAAGGAACCTTTGACATATGCTCCACCTCATCCATAGATTGGGGCATTTGTAACTCTGAAAGCTTGAAATGAGAAGCTAACAGTGTACTTACAGGCTTGCTCATATGTATATTGAATCTCTCAAGAACCTTTTCAATGTAACTCTTTTGAGAAAGATATACAACACCGTCTTCTCTTGAAATCTCCATTCCAAGGATTTTCTTTGCAACTCCCAAATCCTTCATGTCAAATTCCTTGCTCAACAGTTTCTTCAAAATATTTATCTTTGTGATGTTGTTAGCAGCAATAAGCATATCATCAACATACAACAATAGATAAATCATAGAGTTACTAGACATCTTCTTGTGATACACACAACTATCAAATGCAGTCCTCGAAAATCCATGTGTAGTCATGAATGTATCAAACCTCTTGTACCACTGTCTATGGAATTACTTCAAACCATACAAAGACTTCTTCAGTTGGCATACATGATCTTCTTTTCCTTCAGTTAGGAAACCTTCAGGCTGATCCATATAGATTGTCTCTTCTAGATCACCATGTAAGAAAGCAGTTTTGACATCAAGTTATTGAACCTCTAAATCAAATTGTGCAACCAATGTTAGTAACACGCGAATTGAGCTATGTTTCACGACTGGAGAGAAGATCTCATTGTAGTCAATTCCCTCATTTTGGCTGAAACCCTTTGCAACCAATCTCGCCTTGAACCTAGCATCTTCTACTTCTGGAATACCCTCTTTCTTTCTATAGACCCATTTACTCCAACTATCCTCTTCCCCTTTGGCCTTTTAACTAAGACCCATGTCTCATTTTTGTGAAAAGACTCCATCTCTTCCATCATGGCTAACTGCCATTGTGCAGCATCTTTGCAAGAAGTTGCTTCAACATACGAGGAGGATTCGAGATCCTTAATCTCTTCTTCTGCAGCTACGAACACATATGCAATCAGATTTTCTTGCTTTATAAGACGTTCCTGTTTCCGTATCTGCCTTTTGTCTCTTCCCTTCAAAATTGTGTATGGTTCATTGACAGCAAGTTCTTCAAGATCTGAGTCTTTTGACTCATCAATTTGAGTCTCTTAATCCCGTTCCTTGGTAAGCTCCACCGGTAGCTCCACCTGCTCGTTGTTCTCGTGTCTTGATAACTCCACAAAAACTTTACGAGGATCAAGTATAGAGGACTCATCAAAGGTAACATCTCTACTAACTACAAATTTGAGTAAGGACAAACACCAAAGTTTGTACCCTTTTACTCCATCTACATACCCTACGAATATGGCCTTCTTAGCCCTTGGTTCAAGCTTTCCTTCATTAACATGATAATAAGTTGGACACCCAAATATTCGCAAGTATGAATAGTTAGAGGGTTCACCTGGCCAGACCTCATTCGGAGTCTTAAAGTCAATCGCTGATGCTAGATATCGATTGACAATATGAGAAACAGTATGACCTGCTTGAACCCAAAATACTTTGGACATTCTAGCTTGTAAGAGCATACAACGAGCCTTCTCAAGAAGAGTTCTGTTCATTCTCTCGGCAACTCCATTCTGCTGTGGTGTGTGCCTGATTGTCTTATGTATTGCTATCCCATGAACCTTGCAGAAATCATTGAACTCTTCACTGCAAAACTCCAAGCCATTGTCTGTGCAAAGATACTTGATTTTTCTCTCTATTTGATTTTTAACCAAAATCTTCCACTCTTTAAATGCTTCAAAAGCATCACGTTTTGCCTTCAAGAAATGCACCCAAACCTTTCGTGAAAAACCATCAATGACTGTGAGAAGATACCTCTTTCCTCCATTCGATGGAAGCTTAGAGGGACCCCATAAATCTGAATAGATGTAGTCTAGCACCCCTCCCGTCTTGTGTTTGCCAGTGCTGAAGCTGACCTTTTTCTGCTTCCCTAAGACGCAGTGCTCACAAAATTCAAGTGTGCTGATCTTCTCACCATTCAAAAGGTTGCGGTTGCTCAACATCTCCAATCCTCGTGTGCTCATATGGCCTAGTCTCATGTGCCATAATTTTGTCTTGTCATCATTAGATAACTGCACTGTAGATGCATTTATAGAGCCAATAATGGTGCTTCTCACAAGTACGTAGAGACCATCCTCCAGCTTGGCCTTCAACATGACTAAAGACCCTTTAGTCATTTTCATGGTTCCTCCTTCACTCATGTACTTGTAGCCTTTTTTATCCAAAGTACCCAGGGAGATCAATTTTTTATGACGAACTTCTGTAATAGTCCTCACGGTTCCATCATGACAGTGAACACAAACTGAACCAATGCCAACTATTTTACAAGTTGCATTATTGCCCATTAATACGGTGTCTCCACTTGTTTAATAACTGCTGAACCAATCTCTTCGGAATGTCATATGTAGAGTACAACCAGAGTCTAACACCTATTTGTTGTCATAGACTCCACTATTGCATGATGTTGTTAGTACATAATCATCTTCAGAATCATGCATTTGCTCAATAATGGATGCACTCACCTTTTCTTTGGACTTTGACATAGGGCAATCTCGTTCAAAGTGCCCCTTCTTGTGACAGCCCCAACACTTCGATTTGCTCCTTCCCTGTTGGCTAGTACGACCTCTCAGAAAGAGCTCACTAGCTTCGTCACCTTTGTCTCCTTCAAAATGCATCCGCACATCACAAGAGTTAAGTGATTGCCACACTTGCTCAAGAGTGATAGGCTCTTTGCTATACATTATTGAATTCTCAATATCACAATATTTTGAAGTCAATGAAAATAGCAAAGCACATGCTAGCGTCTCTTCATCCTTTTTAATTCCAGTAGTTTGTAAGTCCATCACAAGTTTGTTGAACGCATCTAGATGGTCTTGCAAAAAAATACCTAAATCCATCTTAAATATGTGAAGACGCCGTTGTAACAACATCCTTGTTGTCACTGACTGGTCTTGGTAAAGCCCTTCCAGCCTTTTCCATAACTCTTTGGCTGTCTCATCGGTACTTGTACTCACTTCACAAAGTACGTTAGGTGCAAGGGACAGTTGTATTACACTTAATGCATCTCCTTCAATCTTCTCCTTGTCAGAATCCGATGTGTTATCGGGATACTTTCCGTCAATAGCATGGATTGAACCTTCCCCCCGCAGTAACGCCATCATCTGAATCTTCCAGATATTGAAGTTGTTGCGCCCACTATATCTATCAATTTCAAACTTCATGAAACTTATCTTTACTTATTCTTCCTTTTCTACTACAATGTATTTTGAAATACAGAAAACCAAAGTAATTCTTTTATGATATAGAAGTTCAGACTATGCTGCAACCACAGAGCATACTCAAACAAAACCTTAGCTCTGATACCAATTGTTAGTGAAAACGTGAAAATAAAGAACAAGGAAGAACAACAATATTTAACGTGGTTCGGATCAAAATTATCTTACGTCCACCAAAGAACAACTGCACCAATATTTATTTCACTCTACAAAGAATACAAGTGAAATACTACAAGAGAGAACATCAAATGCCTTAGAAGGTGAGAAGAAAAGTGAGATGATGATTTGAAAATGAATTAAGAGCTATCTATTTATAGGAATGAATTCTTCCTATTGATGTCATCCATGACATCACTATGTGTCAAAAATGTCAAGGCTAAACATGTGAAACCATTTTATGGTTTACCTAAATTTCACCTACCAAGATACTATCTTGACTTTTATTTTGCACTAATTATCTTCCTACCAAATTTTCATATTAATTCATCTTTCATTGAGTTTGATTCCACAAGAACCAAACCAACTCTTTTAGAAACTTACAACTAAAAGTTGGTAAGTATTAAACTTGGAGTCATTCTGAACCCCCTTGACCACTGAGCTACACGTCACAGTTGTGTTGATGGGGTTCATTTTAATATATATACTCATAAATAACAATTTTAACCTTACATATACGATGTAAATTTTTGATCGAAGGGGTTCGATTGAACCCCTTTCCGTGACACCTAGGTCTGCCCCTGCCTAGGATGATATATTACTTAACCTCATATATTTAAGGGTAATAATTTTATTAAAGACACTCAGTGAAAACAATGAACTTAATTCTTAATTATATCTTCATCTCTTTCTTGTTGGTTTACTATTTTTCAGAAACTATTTGAACTTCATTTTGTTGTTTATAAGTTGTGGTGAACTTATTATTATAGTTTTATGTTTGAATACAAATTTTATTTAAATAATTTTAACGAACTTAAATACTTAATATATTTGTATTGTGTTTGAATTGTGAAGACTCAAACTTTTGTCTACTCCCTCAGTTTGAAAAACACAAAAACTTCATCGTGTAAATTAGATTGTGTATTTGGTTCGAAGAGTATAAATACCTCACCATTTTTTATTAAACACTCTGTTACTCTAATTTGAAGAATATAAAAGCTTCATCAAGAATAACAAAGTTAGAAATTTGAAAAATGTAAAAATTAAACTTCATCCCTAAACTAGAAACGAGGTTAATAAAGATCAAATCTTTATTATTAGTATTTTATACTACTAAATTGTGTGTCAAAGATTGACAGAAAAATGATAAACAAAACTGAACAACAAATTTAATTGATTGTGAATGGTGTTGTACCAACAACAATCAATATTGCATTATCAAGCTATTCAAATGTTGCTTCTTCAATGAAATCGATCGAGAAATTAGAGATATTTTCTTATGTGAACTTTAAATGTTGGTAGCAACTGGTGCTCTTTTGATTGATTACAGTTGGGAATACAATGATTTACGAGTAAAAATCCTCGTGTTCTTGAAGAAGAAATGCTTGAAAATCAATTTTCAGATTTGGTAGATCTTACGATTTGTCTCAATATAGAGGTGGACAAAAATTGAGTAAGAAATCAGTAATGATGGGAGCAAATCTTGTTAAGGATGTTTCTCCTAATATTGAGAAAATAATGAATTCTTCTAGACAAATGAAAAATAAGAACAAGAAAAGGTTCAAAAGAAATTGATACAATTGTAGTAAAGCTCGAGATTGTCAAGATTTAAAGAAGAGAAAGAAAAACAATTAGACAAATGATATTCGGCATAAAATGCATACATTTCATTGTTATGAAAGCCTCATATGTTTTCTTTTGTCAATCACTTATCTTTATTATAATTGTTATGTGCTTATTACGTGTGTTTCATTGGATAAGAGATTTCTCAGAACTAATAGGCATGTTTGGAGCAAATATAGACTTGATATGGAGCTTTAAAGTATGAGTAGAAGCTCATTGGAATGATCAAGATCACATCCGAGAGTCATTGAGCTAAAGGAGTAAAAAATTAAGAAAAAAAAGTTGAGAAGCATATAAATGGTTGTGCGCGGAACAACCACACTATCAGGCCAGCTCCGCGCCAGTTGAAAAGAAACATTGAAGTGCTAGATTATTTTATAGGATGGTTGATGGAACCCATTGTTGGATAAACTAGAGATTTTGTTCTACTATAATCAAGTCATTTTACTTTATATCTATTTGTTCACCTATGTTTTCTTGAAGTTAATTGAAGGGCCCTCGATTAACAGTGACGTATTGTTCTTTAGAGAGATGGTGAGATTTGGTTTAAGTTGAACAACACCACTTCGAGGCATTAAGAGTTTAATGAGCGAGATTTAAAAGTGGAATTTAGAGATAGCAAAACTTTGGTGCAATCTATTTGAACAGAGTAATTTGGTAACTAGAGTTCATTCGAGAGAATAAAGCTAGGAAATCACTATTATATGTTGAGAAACAATTGTAGTGACTAAAGGTTCATGGTCGATAGAGAATAACTCGACGAGATTAAAGTGGGCATATTATGAGTTTATTTCGACAATGGGTGAAATCATCATCCTAGGTTGTTTCCCTTTTGAAGCAAAATCATACATTACTTATTTGTTCAATTATTTCCATTTATTTTAGTTCTTGTTTAAATTCTTAACGAAAAGAATCAACTGGAGAAATTGATTATTAGAAGATTCTTAGCGATACAAAAGAAAGATTTGATAGTTCTTTGTGGGATCGACTCCGGTCATAATGAAAGCCGCTTATCCTTTTAAAGACGAGTTTTGGGCATGATCAAATTTTGGCGCCGCTACTGAGGAGCTATTATATATTTATAACTTGGAAACATCGCTAAGATTAGTTATCAATTTTTCTTTTCTATTATATTTTGTTGGTAAAGTTCTCACCTTGTTAATCGTGTGTGCTATAGGTGTATGCCTAGAAATTCTGTGAGGTCAGTGTTGGGAAAACGCGGACTAACACAAGTATATATATGGTCAAATGATAGAAATAAAATGAGAAAATAATGACACCAAGAATTTTACGTGGAAACCTTTTTAAATAAGGGAAAAACCACGGGCCAAGAGGAGCAACATATATCAATATAGTAAGGAATTTTACACCATGTATTCACGAATACAATACTCAAAGTGACTACTACGCACTCAAAAACAACAACACTCTTTTGATTTTCACCTTACTAAAATATCGCTTACACTCTATTTTTCTTCACATACTATTTTTCTTGTTTAGTCTATGGAATACCTCACTTTGCTCTCAAAATATATTTTTTTCTCTAACTTGGTGTAGTCTACAAATGAGCAAGAATGCTCTATTTATAGAAGGAGAAAACCATGCCTATGTCACTAATGACATAGGCAAATGTAGCAAAGTCCAAAGGGTTGCAAATCTTACCAATTTGCCAACCACCAATTCTTTTATTTTCAACTCTTATCACTTTTCCTTTTTAACAATTACTTGTAGCAATTGAGTAGCAAAAGTTGACCAAAAAATATGGGATGGACTCCACAAATCTCCCCCTCCAGTCCCATTTACCAGAATGAGGTATCTTCCTCTTCTTTAGAGAGAGCTCATACCCACAAGTTCTTTGCATAACTCGAACTTGTCTTTCGGTATCGTCTTGGTCAACATATCTGCAGGATTTTCACTTGTGTGAATATTTTTGACGTGAAATGATTCACTCTCCATTTCCTCACAAATCCAATGATATATAACGTAGATGTGTTTTGTCCTTGCATGGTACATTGAGTTCTTGCTCAAGTCTATTGCAATCTGGCTGTCACAATAGACAATATACTTCATCTGATGCAAACCAAGCTCTTGAAGAAATCGCTTGAGCCATATCATCTCCTTGCCGGCTTCAGTAGCCGCAATATACTCAGCTTCAGTTGTAGATAGTGCAACACACTTCTGCAACTTTGATTGCAATGATATAGCTCCCCCTGTAAAAGTAAACAAATATCCAACAGTGGATTTCTTGTTATCAAGGTCAGCTGCCATATCAGCATCTGTATAGCCCTTCAAGATTGGATCTGATGCTCCAAAAGACAAGCATTCATCTAAGCTTCGTCTAAGATACCTGAGTATCCACTTCACAGCTTCCCAATGCTCTTTTCCCGGATTATCGAGAAATCTGCTGACAACACCAACTGCGTGAGCAATATCAGGTCTAGTGCATATCATTGCATACATTAGACTTCTGATGAAGGAGGAATATGGAACTTTGGCCATGCACTCTTTTTCCTCCTAGCTGTAGGACACATCTTCTTGCTCAACTTCATATGACTAGCAAGAGATGTGCTAACATGCTTAGGATTCTTCATATTGAAGCGCTCTAGTACACGTTCAATGTACTTCTTTTGTGACAAATAAATCTTCCTTTCATCTCTGAGACGAGTAATTCTCATGCCCAAAATTTGCTTGGCATGACCCAAGTCTTTCATAGCAAAAGACTTACGCAACTCTTTCTTTAAGTCATCAATCTTGGAAGTATTCTTGCCCACAATTAACATATCATCCACATACGACAAGAGGACGATAAAATCATTGTCAGAATTTTTTTGTACAAATACACAATGATCTGAAGAAGTCTTCTATTAGCCTTGCTCCCCCATAACAGATTAAAACTTCTTGTACCACTATCTAGGAGCTTGCTTTAAGTCATAAAGACTCTTTCTGAGTTTGCACACAAAATTTTCTTTACCTTCTACTTTGAAGTCCTCAGGTTGTTCCATATAAATTTCTTCTTCTAGGTCACCGTGAAAGAAAGCTGTCTTCAAATCCATCTGCTCAATGATCTTTAAATTAAGACTAGCAGCCAAACCTAGAACTGTACGAATCGAGGACATTTTCACAGCAGGAGAAAATATTTAGTCAAAGTCAATACCCTTTCTTTGACCAAATCCCTTAACAACCAATCTAGCTTTGTATCTAGGCTTCAAGTTGTGTTCTTCAACTTTAACTTTGAACACCCACTTGTTTTTCAAAGCTCTCGTGCCCTTGGGCAATTTCACCAACTCATAAGTGTGGTTCTCATGAAGAGACTTCATATCATCTTGCATGGCTTCAATTCATTGATTCTTGTGCTCATCTTCCATGGCCTCCTCATAACATTCAGGTTCTCCCCCATCAGTGAATAGCACATACTCATTCGGTGAATAACGAGAGGAAGGAACCCACTGTCTTGTGGACCTCCTAAGCGGAATATTTGATTCATCCACAACTTCATGAGCAAGAGGATCATCAATAACAATATCATTGTTATTATCAAAATCAACATGTTGATTCGATAAATGATTCTGGACGTCACCATGATTATCATGCCCAACAACATCATGCACACTTGTGTGAGGAACTTCATCTAGATGAAGTATGCCATCAAAACTGTAAGATTCTAGTTTCTCCGCTTTGTCAATATCTTCAATTGTTTGATTCTCCATGAAAATGATATCACGACTTCTCACGAGTTTCTTCTCAATTTGATCATATAGCCTATAACCAAATTCATCAAGGCCATATCCAATGAAGATGCACTGCCTTGTCTTAGCATCTAACTTTGACCTCTCATCTTTTGGCACATGTACAAAAGCTTTGCAACCAAATACTCTCAAATGGTCATAGGAAACATCCTTTCCATACCAAACACTATTTGGTACATCACTTTGCAAAGCAATAACAGGAGATAGATTAATAACATGTGCAACGGTCAATAAAGCCTCACCCCAAAATGAGTTTGACAACTTTGCTTCAGAAAGCAAACATCTAACTCTTTCCATCAAGGTCATGTTCATCCTCTCAGCTAAACTATTAAGGCGAGGAGTCTTAGGAGGAGTCTTCTGGTGTCTAATACCTTGATATGCAGTATTCGTCAAATGGTCCACAATATTCACCAGCATTATCAGTACGAATACATTTCAGTTTCTTTCTAGTTTCTCTTTCAACTAAAGCCTGAAACTGTTTGAAGACACCTAACACTTGGTCTTTAGTCTTCAAGACATAGACCCAAAGTTTTCTTGAGCAGTCGTCAATAAAAGTGACAAAGTAGAGTGCACCACCCAATGTTCTTGTCTTCATTGGACCGCATAAATCAGAGTGCACCAATTCAAGCAACTCTGTCTTTCTTAAAGGAGGGTAGGACTTAAAGGAAACTTTATTTTGTTTACCAGCCAAGTAGTGCTCACACTTTTCTAATTTAGCACTTTTGAAATTTGACAATAATTTCTTCTTGGCTAGAACATTAAGCCCTTTCTCGTTGATGTGGCTAAGCCTCTTGTGCCATAACGTTGAAGAGTTCTCGCTCTCAACCACTTTCACCATATCAACACAAGTAGAAGCCTTAGTCTAGTATAGACCACGACGTTTGTTACCATGAGCCACAACCAAGGAATCCTTAATGAGTTTCCATTTTCCATCACCGTTAGCACTAACATATCCTTCATCATCCAAAACACCAACAAAAATTAGGTGCAGACGAACATCAGGTGCATGTTTCACATTGTTCAAAACTAGTTTAGTTTCAACACTAGTTTCCAAAAAAATTGTACCAATACCAACCACCCTAGAAATAGTCTCATTACCCATACTCAAGGTTCCAAAATCACCAGGAGTATAAGAAGAAAAAAAATTCTTCCTTGATGTCACGTGAGATGCGGCACCAGTGTCCACAACCCAGCTTGACTCATCACAAGCAATATTTATCATATCCGCATCAAGGACGGTAACAAGATCTTCGGTGGTGACGGTGGCTAAGAAATTTTCATTTCCATCTTCGTTAGTTTCCACTTTGTTTTTGTTCTCCCTCTTCAACTTCCTGCAGAACTTCTTTGTGTGCCTTTCATGCTACAATGATAGCACTCAATCTCCTTAAGTCTGCCTCTGGATTTGCTCCTATTTTGTTCTCTATTTTGAGAACTACGAGTTTTGTTTCTCCCCCTGGAGCTAGTTATCAGGACATCCGACGAAGAAAAAGCTTGAGTGTTTCTTCTCATCTCTTCGTTCAAGACACTACTCTTGGCGGAATCCATTGAGATCACACCATCCGGAGCAGAATTTGACAATGAAGTTCTAAATGTTTCCGAAGTAGAAGAAAGCCTTGAATTTCTTCATCAAATTTGATGCCCATAACAGATAATTGGTTCATGATCCCCTGAAAATTATGCAGATGGTCTGTCATCGGAAAACTATCATGATACTTTAAACTCAGCATCTACTTTATTAAGAACATTTTGTTGTTGCCAGTCTTCCGAGCATATAAACTTACAAGATGCTCCCATAAGGTTCTAGCATGTGTCTACCTAGAAATATGGTTCAACACATTATCGTCAACCCATTGCCTAATAAATCCACAAATGTGTCTGTGCAATAGATTCCACTCTTCATTTGTTTTATTATCAGGATTTAAAGTGGTTAAGACTGGTTGATAAATTTTTTTGACATAAAACAGATCTTCCATTTTCCCCTTCCAAATGGAATAATTAACACCATTCAAAGTAACCATTCTACTTGTGTTGGCTTCCATCGTTCCCCTCCCCCCCCCCCCCAAAAAAAAATATAGTTATTGCAAACTAAAGTAAATCTTTTCTGATGTGGAAGTTCAGACTGTGCTGCAACCACAGAGCATACTCAGATAAAATCTTGGCTCTGATACCAGTTTGTTGGGAAAACGCGGACTAACACAAGTATATATATGGTCAAATGACAGAAATAAAATGAGAAAATAATGACACCAAAAATTTTACTTGGAAACCCTTTTAAATAAAGGAAAAACCATAGGCCAAGAGGAGCAACTAATATCAATATAGTAAGAAATTTTACACCGTGTAGTCACGAATACAATACTCAAAGTGACTACTACACACTCAAAAACAATAACACTCTTTTGATTTTCACATTACTAAAATATCGCTCACACTCTATTTTTCTTCACATGCTATTTTTCTTGTTTAGTCTATGGAATACCTCACTTTGCTCTCAAAATGGTTTTTTTTCTCTAACTTGGTGTATTCTACAAATGAGCAAGAATGCTCTATTTATAGAAGGAGAAAACCATGCCTATCACTAATGACATAGGCAAATGTAGCAAAGTCCAAAGGGTTGCAAATCTTATCAATTTGCCAACCACCAAATCTTTTATTTTCAACTCTTATCACTATTCCTTTTTAACAATTACTTGTAGCAATTGAGTAGCAAAAGTTGACCAAAAAATATGGGATGGACTCCACAGTCAGGTGAGCTTTTCAAAGCATTACCAAAACCCAGAACGAGCATTCAGGGCGCTGAATCGAGCGACCTAGAAAAATAGACAACATACTCAAGAACTAGAGAAAGAATTGGACGAAGTTAGAAATGGGAATGACGGGTCCCTTTTGTGCACAACCAAGAAAATGTGAGGAATCCCCGAGCTCCCAATCATGTCGCAACAACAATTGTTCCTGAAGCTATCCTGTGCGACTACGCTCAACCCACTCCGTGGTACATTCAGTGGATCTTGTTCCTAGCAACACCATGGCCGAAAATATTGCCCCACTAATGACACAAATGAGCCTTCTGACCAAGAAGGTTGATGACTCAAGAAAAAGCAAGTTCACAAAGTGGACACAACAAATAGAGGTCTATGCAATTCGTGCATTAGTCAGCCGTATGCTTGTTCATGGAGTGGGGAACATGATCCTTAAAATTACTCAGAAGATATGAGTTATGTGAACAACCATAATGGGCAAAGACAAAGAGGACAACAATGGGGGTAACAGAACCAACAAATGCAATATAGACCTATACAACCTCAGCTACAATACAATAACAATACAGGGGCTCCACGACCGCAAGTTCAAATGGTACCCTATTAGAGGCAAGTGGACTATAATCAGCAGCCATAACAATAGATGGTCAAGAAGGAAGGTGGTGATATGACAAAGATAAAGGGTATGCTGCGGCATATACTGGGAAAACTAGAAATTTGGAACAAAAAGTAGTTGCTAATGATTCAGTGATTAAGGGCATTAAAACCCAGTTAGGCCAATTATCCATGTTGTTAAATCAGTGAGTACAAGGAGCACTACCAGTAGACACTGATGTGAATCCAAAAGATATGGGTCCAAAGCAGATGATGGTTTTGAGTATTCATCATGGAAAGGATCTAGACGCAGAACAAGAAAAGGCTCAGACCATGAAAGAAGAGGTGCAACCTGCTCAACTACCATTTGAATTAGACGAGTCTGAGAATCTGACAGATGTGCTCGTTTAATAAACACAAGCTAAGAAGGGTAGGAAAATGCAACTAGCCAAATTCCTGAAAAAGATTACTGATCCACTTCTTGAAAAGGTGACAGAAGAAACGCCTGAGATAGAAAATCGTCAAGTCAGGGGCAAGAAGAGGCCTCTGACACCCTTTCCAAAGAGATTGGCTATGTATAAGAAGAATGATCAGTATAAGAAGTTTATGGAAATGTTGAAATAAATCCAGTTGAACATTCATTGATAAATGCTTTGAAAGAGATGCCAGGATATGCAAAGATGATGAAAATTTTGATGTCTCGAAAGTTTGAGTTCCAGGATTTATCCACTGTGACACTTACTCATACTTGTAGTGTTGTGGTCACTAGACTTATCGCTCAAAAGTTAAGTGATCCGGGAAGTTTTACAGTCCATGCACCATTGGATATTATGTTTTTTCCAAGGCTTTATGTGATCTAGGTTCTAGTATAAATATAATGACATTGATTATTTACAATAGGTTGGGCATTGGTAGAGCAAGACCAACTTCAATGCTTCTACAACTGGCTGATCGAACTGTGAGATGACCCTATGGAATCTTAGATGATGTACTTGTTCAAGTTGGGAGATTTGTTTTTCCTGCAGACTTTGTCATTTTCGACTATTAAGTTGATGAGGAATTCCCAATAATTTTGGGAAGGCCATTCTTAGCAACATGGAAGGCACTTATTGATTGTGAGGCTGGTGAACTCAAGATGAGACTGAATGAAGAAGAAATCACATTTAATGTGCAGAAGTCGATGAGACGACCGAGTGAGTTTGCTAGTTGTTTAATGGTGGAGATTGTAGATGTAATGCAGTTGGAATATGAAGAGAACTGTCACTTGAGTGATCCGTTAGAAGCACGTTTGTTAAATGTTGAATAATATTATGGTGAAAATGTGGCAGAATGGGTCTTGGCTCTTGAAGGTTTATATCATTGGCAGAGAGATCCCAAGTTTGAATCACTAAAATTGTCTGAAAGACAGACATTACCTGTCAAACCATCTATTGAAGAGCCTCCACAAATCGAATTGAAACCACTACCGAGCCACCTCAGGTATGTTTTCTTAGGACCTAATTCATGCTACCTGTTATTATTTATTCACGGTTGTCAAATGTGCAGGTAGAAAAATTAGTGCAGGTATTACAAGAATGCAAAAAAGCCATAGGCTAGAAAATGGCGGACATAAAGTGTATCAGCCCTGCCTTTGGCATGTATAAGATCTTAATGGAAGAAGGACACAAGCCTTCCATTGAACATCAAAGGAGGCTAAACCCGAACATGAAATAGGTAGTGAAAAAGGAAGTGATCAAGTGGCTGGACGCGGGAATAATGTTTCCCATATCCGATAGCTCTTGGATGAGTCCCGTGCAATGCGTCCCAAAGAAAGGTGGGATAACACTGGTTCAAAATGAAAATAATGAACTGATTCCCACCAGAACTGTTACCGGATGGTGCATTTGTATGTACTACCGAAAACTTAACAAGGCCACCAAAAAAGATCCCTTTCCAATTCTAATCATTGATCAAATGTTGGATAGGCTGGCTGGTAGGGACTATTTCTGTTTTCTAGCTAGATGGCTATTTGGTGTATAATCAAATTCATATTGCCCCAGAGGATAGAGAAAAAACAACATTCACATGTCCTTATGGCACCTACGCATTTCATAGGATGCCATTTGGATTGTGTAATGCACCTGCCACTTTTCAGAGGTGTATGATGGCCATTTTCACGAACATGGTGGAAGACAGCATGGAAGTGCTTATGTATGTTTTTTCAGTAGTGGGGGATACTTTTGATGACTATTTGAGAAACCTAAGAGAGTGTTGAAACGATGCGAAGAGATAAATCTAGTGTTTAATTGGGAAAAGTGTCATTTCATGGTACAAAAAGGTATAGTCTTGAGCCATCGAGTTTCATGTAAGGGTATGGAGGTGGACAAAGCAAAAATTGAGGCAATATAAAAATTGCCCTCGCCCACATCAATTAGGGTAATTAAGTGCTTTCTTGGGCATGTGGGCTTTGATAGACACTTCATTAGAGATTTCTCAAAAATTTCTCTCTTTGTGTATATTGCTTGAAAAAGATCACCCTTTCTTGTTTTCTGAAGCATGCAAGACAACATTCGAGGAGATCAAGCTGAAGTTAGTGACGGCACCAATCATTATTGCTCCTGACTGGAACAACCTTTTGAACTTATGTGCGATGCTAGAAACTACACTGTGGGAGCACTCTTGGGGCAAAGAAAAAAAATCTTACACCCCATTTACTATGCTAGTTGCACATTGGGTGGAGCTCAACGTAATTATACCACTACAGAAAAAGAGATGTTGGCTTTAGTGTTTGCATTCGACAAGTTCAGTTCATATTTGATTGGCTCCAAGGTCATTGTATACACTGACCATGTAGCCATCAAGTACTTGATTGAAAAGAAAGAATCGAAGCAAAGACTAATCAGATGGATCTTACTCCTACAAGAGTTTGATCTTGAAATTGGAGAGAGTAAAGGCTCAAAAAATGAAGTGGCAGATCACTTTTCGAAGTTGGAAGGATCCGAAAAGAAAGGTGATGTTGAAGATATTGTTTGAAACCTTTTCGGATGAGAAATTATTAGCGGAATCACTTGAAGAACCGCCATGGTATTCAGATATCACAAACTACCTAGCAAGCGGTATTGAACCTTATGAACTCTCCTCTGTTCAAAAGAAAAAGTTCTTTCGTGATTGTCATTATTATTTTTGGGATGAACCCTTCTGCAAAGGTGTATCCCCAAAATAGATCAAAATTTTGTTTTGCAGGCTTGTCATGCTTTACCGTATGAAGGTCAGTTTGGACGAATCAGAACAACTGCAAAGGTTTTAGAATTAGGATTTTATTTGCCATCTCTGTTCATAGATGCAAACACATAAGTGAAAAGTTGTGATGAGTGCCAGCGAACTGGAAATATCTCCCGTCGTCAAGAAATGCCAATGAATCACATCCAAGAGGTAGAAGTGTTTGACGTGTGGGGGATAGACTTTATGGAACCATTTGTCAGCTCCTATGGGAACAAATATATACTAGTCGCAGTTGACTATGTATCCAAATGGGTTGAAGCAATTGTTTTGCCAACAAATGATGCCAAGGGAGTCATTGGGTTTCTCAAAAAGAACATATTCACCCGATTAGGCACACCAAGAACTATAATCAGTGATGGTGGCACCCATTTCTACAATAGAGCTTTTTCCAAGTTACTACAAAAGTATGGAGTTTGCCATAAGGTTGCTAGACCATATCATCCACAAACTAGTGGACAAGTGGAGGTTTGGAATCGAGAAATCAAGAGTGTCCTCACTAAGGCAGTGAATTGCATACATTTAATTGTTATAAAAGTTTCATATGTTTTCTTTTATCAATCACTTAGGGTGTGTTTGGTATGGAGGAAAACATTTTCTGGAAATATTTTCCAATTTTCTCATATTTGGTTTGCTTAAATGTTTGGAAAATGTTTTCCAAATCAACTCATATTCCTTAAATTTAAGGAAAAATGACTTCCCTTCCAAAGTTAAGGAAAACTATACTTTATCCTTTAATTTTTTACCTTACCTTACCCATACCCCGTACCCAACCCTCCCCCTACCCCACACCCCCTACCCCCTGCCACTCCACCTACGCCATCCCCGTCAATTATTTTTTAAAATATTAAGTTAGATTTTTAACGACCACTTATTCTTTTAAGGATGAATTTTGGGCGTGATCAACAAACATTATGAAAACAACTTATGAGATCGAAAATTTATGTGCTATGTTCACTTAATGCAACATAGTTGAAAATTCAATTGATTGATGGTTAGATTTCGGATTCACTCGATATGTTTGTGCGGTCAAATAAGAGTTATTCATGGAAAATACTGCAATAGCCAATTGAAGGAAGTGGGAAAATATTCCTAAAGATGACTTCCGACAAGATGCCAACTGTCAACAACGTTTTTCATGTTCCTACTATTAGGAAAAACATAGTTTCTAATCACTTCTTGTTAAAAATGAATTTAAATATATATTTATTTCAGAAAAAATTTATAATTAATAAAAATTAAATGCTTGAAGCGAAGGGCTACCTCAAGAAGGGCCTTTTTAAACTCAAGTAACTATTGATAATATCAATAATAAATCAGTTTCTTCATACTTACTGAAGTCAAATAATTTGTGACATGATTGTTAGGACATGTCAATTATAAGATCATGCAAAAACTTATTTGTTTAGAAGTTTATCTTACCTCTGAGAGTAATAATAAAAATGTCAAACATGTGTGGAATCTAAATATGCTAAGCATCTTTAAAAATCTGTTGAAACAAATTTCAATCTCTTAGAATTAATTGATATTTGTGATATGAATTAGTTAAACATCATTTAGTGGTGGAAAAAGTATTTCATAACTTTTGGCAATTGCACTAGATATTGTTGTTTTTATTTACTGAATAGTAAGGATAAGGTGATAGAAATATTTAAGCAATGTAAAACTGAAGTTAAAAATCAGTTGAATATAAGGATAGAAATGATAAGAAGTGACGGGTGGAGAATATGAATCTATTTTTGCACGGATATGTTTGGGGAATGAAGTTACCCATCAAACTAATGTCCCTTACACACCTCAATCCAATGGGTTGCAAAAAGAAAAAAATAGAACATTGAAGAAAATGATAAATGCCTTACTATTATTTCTGATTTAGCGTAAAATTTGTGGGGGGAAAGCTAACCCTACAATAAATCGATCACTCAATAGAGTGCCCCATAGAAAAATACAATTTATTTCATATAAGAAATGAAAATAAAGAAAATTCAACTAGAAATATTTTAAAGTGTAGGAGTGTCTAGCCAAATTTCAATACCTAAAATGATAAAAAATTGGATCAAAGAAGAACTGTGTTTTTATTGAATGTACTACAAATAATAAAACATATCAATTTCTTATTCACAATTTTGAACATTCAGACATTTATGACAATATGCTATTTAATCAGATAATACTGAGATTTTTAACACATTTATCTATATAAAACTAAATTTGAATTGTCTAGTGAATAATCTAAACGATCTTGAGAAGAATCAAAGTAGAACGTACGTACTTAATGAAGAGATTTCAAGGGATAATATATGTCAAAGAACATCTACTTTCTTCGGATAAAATTTTGTAACATTTCATTTTGAAAATTAGCCTTAAACATTCAAAGAAGGCATGCCTTCTATGGACTCATTCTTTTGAAATAGGTTGTCAACAGTGACATCGATTTATCCTTGAGCAACCATATTAGAGATTTGGTTGATTTTCCTCTAGAAAATAAGCCTTTAGGTTCAAAATGACTTTTCAAAGCAATAATAAATGGTGATAAAAATTATTGACAAGGATGAGGTAAGACTTGTCATTAAAGGCATTAGACAACAGAAAATTCTTGATTATTTCAATACATACTCATCAGTTACAAGAATTATATCAATTCAAATGCTTAATGCATTAGCTGCGGTATATGGTCTTGAAATATATTAAGTGGATGTGAAAATAACTTTCTTAGATAAAAAAGTTGAGGAAAAAATTTGCATGAAACAACCGGGGGATTATGTGGTTCCTGATAGAGAAATAAAAGTATACAAATTTGTTAAGTCACTTTATGAATTAAAATAAGCAATCAAACAATGACATGCAAAGTCCGACCAAATCATGTTAATAAATGAATTTAATATTAATGAGTGTGATAAATATGCTTACATTAAAGATGTTCCAGATGATAAAGTCATTGTTGGTTTATATGTTGATGACATGTTTATCATCAGTAAAGACATTTTTGACATAAATGCTACTGGGTATTCTAGTAAGGAAATTTGATATGAAAGACCTTGGAATTGCTAATGTGAACTTAGAAATAAGAGTTCATAAAATTCCACAATATTTAGTATTGACATAGTCTCATTACATTGAAAAGATACCTGACAAATTCAAGTATTTTGAATTTCAATATTGTCTTGATACTAATAGATGCAAGCTTTGCACTTCATCAAAAGAATGAAGGTGAAAGTGACTCACAATTAGACTATGCAAAAGTGTTGAAAAGCTTGATGTCTATCGAGAATTGTAAGCATCAGACTTAATGTGTTATTAGTAAATTAAGTTGGTTCACAAGTAATTCTAATCAAACTTATTGAATGACAATAAAAAGAGTTTTGGGAGATAAAAAAAAATACTCAAAACTATGTTTTGTGTTGTAACAAATATCAAACAATAATTGAAGAATATAGGAATGCAACTGGACCAAATGAAGTGAAATCCAGAGTCTCTATGTATTTACTTTTGGTGGGGGAGCAATCTCTGAAAAGTCATCCAACAAACATGTATCGCTCACTCTACAATGGAATCTAAATTTATCGCTTTAAATAAAATCGGTGAAGAAGTTGAATAACTCCGAAATTTCTTCAAAGATATTTTGTTTTGGCCTAAATTCTTTGACACCGGTATGCATACACTGTGTTAGCCAAATTGCAATAGGTAAGACAAAGAACGTGATGTATAACGAAAAGTTTCATCATATAATAATACAAACATAATATTATTAGATAATTCTATCCTCCAAAGATAGGACAAATGGGATAAATTCACCTAGTGTTTTGTCTCAATTAAGATTTGAACGGAAACTTCATAATTCTCTATCCACCTTATTAACCACTAAGCCACACTCAAAAGTGAGACAAAAACTTTTTGCCATCACCTTCTGCACACCTCAACTATCCCACCGCGTATCTTCTACAAGAAGAGGTACTAGATAACTTGATGCAATCATAGGCTTAGAAAAATATAAAGAAACCAACTTGTATTTTTTGTCTATCCTAAAATTTGATCCTCGATATGCAAGATTTGCGCCCAGTTCATTGACTAGTTACCCTTAAGGGTTGTTTAGCTAGTGAGATAAGAAATAACAAATCCAGAATAAAATGTGAAATTATTTTATACCCACTCAATTATGAATTTTAATTAATCCCTTCAAAACTAAAATAATAGATTAGCTATCCCATATAGAGGTGGGATAAACTAATCTCATTGGTATATTTGTCTATCCGATCTCAATAATCAAATGACCTCTTCAAAAGTTGCCATATAAAGCTTATCATAACAAATATATCATTTCCTCTCCATTGTTCATCTCTCCAATAGGGTGAATCTTTATACCAGAATCCAGATATATGAAAACTCAAACAGCTTTTGCATTGTGTATCCTGTTTTTGACAAACCTTACCTTCCAGACTCCCAGTTCCTAAAATGAAATACTAAAGTACAAGCTTAGTGAAATATGTATCTGCTCCTGTAAACATGACTAGTCCATAACATTATGGACTCACACATAACTTGATACAGTGAAGTTTAAGCTCCCAATTAGTAGCGAGAACATGTAGATATAGCTATAAAGCAAAATGAATTGAATATGATATCTGAAACATGGATGACAACATATGAGAGATCAACAACAACATCATACCTAGTGAACCCCACAAAGTGGGGTTTTGGGAGGGTAGAGTGTACACATACTTACAACTACCTCGTGGAGATACAAAGGTTGTTTCCGAAATTTACAACATATGAGAGATCATGAAGCAAAATTTACAATACCTAGCACTGAATAACAACCATGTCAATGGACGTTTTACATGTTATCTAGATATGCACATAACATTTAGACATGTAATATATCTGATAGAATACCAGGTAAGTTAGAACAACATATAGTAGACGAAATCAAACTGATATCAAATGAGCAGAAAGAATAAAACTGTACACAACACACAAATTCACCAAATAAAGCTTCGACCTTCACAAATCTTTTAATCTACTTTACCTCCAAGTTTAGTAAGATCTCATGTCATACGTTGCCAACAAGAGGATGACCCTTGGGGACTAAATGAAATCACCAAATTTCAGATGATTTCTGTCAA